>JAAGOF010000324.1:105887-137947 GCA_010645155.1 Tigriopus japonicus
AGGTAAATAAGGGCCAATTATGCTTAAAAATATGCTTTACTTTTTTTGCCCACAAATTTAAAATGTGTTGTTGATGGGGTAGTTTCATGGAATTCGTTGTGATTGTCTGCTATTATTTTGGTTGTTAACAGAGTACCGGAAACATTGCTGTCATGAAAAAAATGACAATTATGCTCATAATATGTGAATAGAGGTCAATTATGCGTTTCAAGTAAATAAGGGCCAATTATGCTAAAAAATATGCTTTACTTTTTTTGCCCAGCCTCACTTATGAATCACCGGGCACCAAAAAACTGTACAAGTCTTTAGTTGAGGCTTAACTTTATTCTTTGTATTTTTTCAACCTCATCCCTCAATTTAATGACGAAACTTTTTGCAAATTGTATCGGTCTATTCTAATGGTAAATATTTCAACCCTCTTGTTTGGGGTCGTTTGCTGGGCGAAGATTGATGGAATCATTCCACGGTTACTCATCGTTAAGAAGAAAATTCCACCCAATTGCAGAACTTCGCTACATGGACGACAATACCGTTAGACTTAAGCTGACAAGAAGTCCACAAGAGTTAATTGATAGAACGGAGGAGAGAGATCAGAGGCTAGTTTTTTAAGACGCAAAGATGGTTCTTAAGATCGTACTTTAGTACTGTAAGTTCGATCTTGAGATCAATCTTTGCGCTTAAAAAACTAGCCTCAGAGTGCCAACATACGAGAAAAGAGTACTCAGCATCTCCTCCGCTCAGATTTCTTGGGCATCAAACGCCCAAAGCTCATTTTCAAGTGAGTTGTCTGGAGATCAAGAACGAGCGAGTGTGATTGAGTTAAGCAAGCAAAGTGGTTGGTTGGTTGGTTGGTTGGGTGCATCCACACTAGAGCGACCAAAATATTTTTGCAAACGACGCCTCTTTGCAAGGTTCTGTGAAGTGGTGATAAAGGCAAATTACGGTGGAAAAGTGATGTGTTCAAAGTAATTGAGGTAAGTTGCATACGGCAAAAAGGTGCTTCCAATATGATATTTACCATGAGATATTGATGCTTTCTTAAAACATGAGAATATCAATGAGCGGACATGAAAAAGAATATAATTAATTTGTTTTCAAATTATTTTCATGTCCTTTTCATTTATTAGGATATCTAAAATAAAACATCATTAGCCACAACATAGATCTGCACTTTTCTCTTCCTCTTGTTCATTTTTGAAAGTCACTTATTTAAATCTGAAGCATAAATCAAAGTAACGAATTTTGTAATTTTATATCTCTTTCGAAACTGGAGAAGAAATGTGAAAATCGTAATGCGTCTTACTCTAATAGGTTTGATTGAAAGTTGACACATGGGTGATTTTGACCAAGGATATCAGTTTCAATTATCATTCAAATTGATATTTAGTGTTCATACATACTCGGACAGAATTTCTAAAGTAAGCTTAACCGCTCAATTTCAAAAGAAAGTCTAAATGAAATATTTTAGCTTCAAGAAGTTTGTCTAACGTAGATCGTTAGATTGTAAAGAAACTATTAATATGGGCAATAATAAAATCATTCTTATTGCACTTATTTTGATAGGAAACATGATCCTTTTATAATTCCTAAAATGGACTAACAAGAAAACGCGAACTTTCAACCAAGAAGTTTTGTAAAATCTGATCTTTGATCAGATATCTTCAAGTCCTGGAAAGATATTCTTTGTGGATCTTTTTAAGGGATTCAGCGGCTTCTTTAAACATCCGTATTTTGGTGATCAAAGTATTATGAAACCCCAAATTCAGTCATCCACTGGAACTCAGAAGCATTTGTATTTCTTTTTCAGAATGATTCACCATGACAACTTGTTGGAAAACTTCCATGGAATATCCCAGTCGAAAACGAAGACTTCTGGCCAACCTCGAGACTTCTCCTCCATCTCTAGAATCTTTTTATTCAATCCAACACCTTCAAAGAAGACCTCAAATCGATCAGACCCAAAACCTCAATTCACATTGGAGTAACTCAAAACCGAGACAAGTCTTATTGGCATGTCGAGAAGAAAGAGCTCCTCAGTACAAAAACTTTCCCCCGACATCTTATCAAGCCCCTAAAACGTGTAAAGTGGTTCAGAAGATTTCTGACACCGCGTGGATCGAATTAAATGTCCCTTGTGATGCACCTTCACTTCAAGAAGCTTCCAATGTCATCAAACAGTTCGCTATCTCTTACACTAAGCCTCGGAACCAATCACAAACTGCCTCCAAACAATCTCAATATCCTGGGAAATCTTCCTCAGAAAAACAGCTTTATTCAAGTCCTTTTGTGTCCAATTCATCTTTAGTCCCCAATGAAGAGACCTCGGATACTCTATTGTGTTCCATTTGTTTGGGACCAACTGAGAGCTCTCATCGTCATTATGGAGCTCAATCCTGTTTGAGTTGTCGAGCTTTCTTCAGAAGGTCCGTTCAAATCGAGATTTACCCGGATTTTACGTGTAATTCCGACCAAAAATGTGTGATAACCCCTGAAAATCGAAGCAAGTGCAAACTGTGCCGATTTGAGAAATGTCAAGAAAAAGGTATGAGGATATCGGCTGTTTTGAATGCCGATCAAAAGCGAGATCGATTTCGGAGGCATCTGGCAATGAAACGTTTGAAGCAAACGGAAATAAAGAAGACACTCAGAAGGTTTCGAAAGAACAATCACGCTGCTTAAGATATATTCAGCCAAACTCACTTAACGATTTGTAACGCAATTGCCATGCCCCAGCAGACCTTTGTTCATCAATCAGTTGTATCCAGACAATTTCACATTTTTTTTAATAAATAATATCTTTTGCGAGATTACGCTCATTGGAACCTATACTGGTTGTGAATATTACATTTGATTATTGATTGTGATTTGCTCGTGCTGAGTTTGCTAACGCCCTTCAAGGCGGGTATCGAGAATACATGTTCAGGTCAGGGGGGTGGGGACGAGAGTGACCAGGAATGGAACCCATGAACCCTACAGTTCTATAAAGACAGAAATGTCACTCTAGTTGGGTCAGTGGAGATTTGTTTTGAGCTCATTTCAGCAATCCAGCAACGAGGGTGCCAAGTGACTTGATTCTTTATACATTGCTCTTGTTCGAGCAGAGCAGTTGAAAGAGCGATTCTGCCACTGACTCCCTGCAATCGCAAATTTCAGTTTTGAATCACGTAACTACCTTTGCTCAAAATCCAATCCCATCGCACACACAGTGCAAGCTTGTTGAATCACGAACCATTTGGGAGTGACATTTCTGTGTATATAGTCCTGTAATGAACCCGAGCAAAACTCGGTCATGCTCTGACCAATACTTCAATCCCTCTAAAATAGTTCGAGGTTCTGCTGTGATTATAGGGGGAGCTGCTCTCTTCAGTCGAGAGTGAGCAAAATGTACTTCTCAGAGGGAGCCACCTGAAATTCCAGTCAAAAAAAAGCAAGCGACTGTGTTTCCAATCCGCGGGCAGGCGTTCGAGCGAGCGTTCTTAGATGGAGATTTTCAAAAAAGCCAAATGGAGGAACGATTATTTTTTGAGAAAGTAGCATGCACGAACAATTTCTATTTTGTTTCAGTTTCTCCAAAAAGTTTGTAACACTGATTTGAATACGTTTGTTTCATTTCATTCAACTCTAATCAAATATATAAAATCTATTCGATGAAGGCGAAGCCGTCACACTCTCAAGTTATCAAAATGACACCTCGCGGGGTATCAAGTCATAATTTGAAGCTAAATGACTAATTACGCTACAATCGTCTCCACTTCGGAACATTTCAAATCAACCACAGCAACCTTTGGCACAAAGCTAGTAAAGTATGCACTCCAAGTATCCAACTATCCACTGAACATATGGTCTTTTTCTCGTACACAAAATGGTTACGAACTCTTAAATTGAGGTTGCATTAGCTCCATCTACCCAGATGAAGATTTACCCTCTTAATTTCTCAGGACGAATTACAGAAATACAGCTTAAGGCCTGTCATTGTACTAAAATGAGAGGTTATTTCAAAGCAGCAAATGTTCCGTTGAATTTTCATTGTAGTAACTAAGCCTTAAGTGGTATTCGGTAATATATCCTTCGTTGAGTCATCCTTGATCTACCTTACAAAGGCGTCATTTCTTTAAACGTAGACTTTTTAAAAGCACAATTTCGGCATGTTTTTGCACACAATTTAGATAAGTTACGCTTGTCTAAGATCCGCAGGTGGTTAAGCTAACATTTGGTTCAACTTTGATAAGAAAAGCAATTGTACTTCCAAGGTTTTAAAAAGTTTGAGGATTTTTCTCCATATTTAGTTCTTTATTTTTCAAAAATGAGAGTCTAGGAATTTAGGTACAAGTTCAATTCTAATTAAAAGACTATATTGATCTAAAATCTCGAATTTTTTTTAATGCCTAATGTCCTTATGTGTAATTCAACCTTTGTTTGTGAGTGCCCCATTCAAATCAAAATTGCGTTATTGCTTGGAATAAAGGATCGTATTCTGAACCAATTCATTGTTAGAGACTTGATGAGTTTTACATGCTTACCCCATTATTCCTAGTGCTGCTATAATTACTACGGCTGAAAAAGATGCTTCAAAATTTGGCGATCATAGGAACAAAAAGGTTTTTGTTTTCATAAACTTTAACACTCTCCTTCTTGTGTTAAGCGGACAGATTGGATGCGAAATTTTTATGCCCTTATTTTATTACTATTTGACAGACCTATGATGTAATTGTAATTGCAATTACATTACCAAGTAGTTGTAATTGTAATTGATTACATTTCGACCAATAAAATTAAAAATATTCAATTCAAAACAACAATTACATTTTTAACTAAACAACTCGCTCTGGATTGAAACATATTTCAATTTTTCCGTGTTTCCAAAATTATTCAGAATGAAAATTGATAAATCCATGGCTGACAACTTTTTGATACATCATACACACATTTTATAAGTAAAGAGAAATTAGTTTATTTTGCGTTTGAAGTAATATGTAATTGAAATGTAATTGAAAGTAATTCAATTACTCTCCGAAAGTCATTGTAATTAATTACATTCGAAAATAAAGTAATTGTCATTGTCTTTAACTTCTTTTGAGACCAAAGTAATTATTAATTACATTCGAAAATAAAGTAATTGTGATCGTATTTATCTACTTTTTAGACCAAAGTAATTGGAATAAATTGCATTTTGAAAGTAATTGACACAGTTCTGCTATTTGAAAAAAAAAGTTACTCGGTCTAGAGTAATCAATAACAGAACCACATTAAATGGACGAGACCTTTTTGTGAAAATTCTGATCACAGAATGTTCAATCCTATTGTGCAGGTTATTACTGGATTATGCTACAAGTTTTTTTGTGAAGATGTTTCCAGAGAGTGTTTTAAAGATTTAAAGAACGGGGATGGAACGTAATCAAAAGTGTAACAATTGCTTTGCTTTCAAATGTGTTATAACTGTACTGAAAAAGTGTCTAAAAACACTAGTAATGGACCGAAAGGGCTCTTAACCGAAACAGAAGTTTCGATTTCAAAATCATGTATATTCAGGATCTATATATGTTGACCAAATAACAAATTCAGAAAATGTTAATTCATATTTTTGAATTGATTTTTGACAAATATATATTTTTTTAAACTGTAAACTGTTTACCGTAGGACTATTTTCGGCACTTGTAACCGAAACCTCAATCGATATTGGGCCAAAAGTAAAATTTGGTCCATAACCACATAACACATGATGAGACAAGCAATATCTAAAACCTTAAAACCTATCTAATAGAAAACGCTTTTAGAGAGGCTTGGTCGACTCTTATCAATGTTTGATCGATTGATGTCACAATCTTGATACGTCGGCATTCCCCATTACGAGATAAGTCCGAGGTTTGGTGATTGCTTCATTTTGAAGTTCAAATTCAAACATTCATGATTGATACATATGTTCATTTTTTTCTCATGACTTCAAGTTAACCATTGTAGATTCCAAATCAATCACGATTGGAGGACTGCTTTCAGCAGAACTCATTTCCTAGGAAGAAATCATTGTTTCATTGAAGTAAAAACGTCCTCAGTTTTTTAGGTACTGTCAGCATGACGCAATCAATGATTTTAAAAAACTCAAATACCATATAAATCATTTCTTGAAGTCCAGAATCAAGATGTTTTATCGATTCATATCATGCAAAGGGGACTAAGAAATAGATCTTTTGAAAAATGTAAGAAATAATCGTTTTTTTACATTCTAAAATATGACGCCGCAGCACGATTAGAATAAAGTTCATCAAACTGGGGAAAAAGCACCTCTTTCAAAGCGGCCCAGTCCTTATAGGTTTTTGGTCATTATGGGTTTTGAATTACATAATGTAAAAAAAGAAAACTTTTGGTTTGTGTGTCTAAGAAAGTGTCAGGTTGGAGATCTCGATTCTAACTTAACCAGTTGTTTGAAACATTGTTAGTATTGAGTATTCTATTGTCTAGAGAACTCAAGAGTTTGGGCAGCTTTAGAACTATCATTGCCAATTAATGACATGGACTGGCATTAAATCGAAACGAATGGATAAAGACTTGAACATGATTATGTGATGTTCTGAGACCATGTTGTTTAAACCTACATTGAGCACCTAAACTTCGTTTATCAGCATTTCTGTCTCGTTTTCTTAGACATCATAAACTGGGGAAAATGCTGCATCATATGCAAAAAAGATGTCTAGACATTGTTTGTGTGGCGAGGGATTTCAAAACTTGCTAACAGTGTAATAAAAAGAGGCCAATTGGGAGCATGAACCTGGACGTAATATCCAATTGCATTTTAGCGTCTGGTTTTGTTTTGATGGGTCAGAAAGTTTTTTATCTCTTTCTTAAACGTTTTTGTATGGATTCTTTTACATTTTTCAGGTCATTGACCGCATTTGTCTCGTCTGTGAATAATAAAAGGTTGCATTTGCACAAAGCAGACTGAAAGAAGTTGGAAACACGTGAAAAACTACTGGAGCCATAACAATTCGCAAGTCAGTTTACAAATTACAAGGATACTTTAACTGTATTGTCGCATACTCGAGCAACTTTAAATGGCGCAATTAACTTCTGGTATAGGTTTTTGATACAGACCAAGCTCCAGACTATTTGACTCTAGTTTAGCGGGCACACGGAAAGACAGTCAATCCCCTCCAAACGTCAAATGGCGCCATTTTTATGATTAGTTTTGGCTAAAATGGGCAACCAAAGCGCCATGGACCATGGACTTCTTAATGATCTGGACACACAGTTAATTTTCCCAAATTCCGAAGACGGACCAGACAGCAACAGCAAGAATTAAGCTTACACATGGAATTAGATCAATATAATGGTCCATGAGACAAAAATGACGATAGACAAATAGGTTAAATTGTTATGAAATGTATCTTTATAATGCTGATTTTGAAAAACTACATGAACATAAGTGTGATTACAATAGATTGAAGATTCTTACTGACTTCTAGACTTTCAATGTTAGTCCCTAAAATAGAATAATGACGTCCACAAACAGTTTTTTAAGATCCTTTTTAATGTCTCTTGAGAACCTTTTTAATTCCATCCAGGATCATGAATATGGAAACGCGCAAATATTATCCCTCAAATGTAGACAGAATATTCTGGTCATGATGGTGTTGACAAGTTAATAATGCAGATCATTTAGTATGAAGACAACAGAAGTGATTTGGGTGGCACAAATTAAGTCTTTATCTATGATGATTTGAATATACAAAATTAAGGCTGGAGTTTCTCATCCAGGAGTTTGGAATATTTGTTTCAGAATGCAAACAGAACACTTCACACTCTAATTGGGCAATGGGTTGCATGCTCTTCCATTACAATAAGTGTTTGATTGATGGAATAATCAAGTTGATGTCTGAAACAATGATAAACCAATTGTTCTTTAAGACCTTTATTGTTCATGAGAATTGATGCACCCATATCCACAATGTAGATGGTGGAGTGTCTTGTATATGAGGAGTTGACATACACGTGGGTTGAGGTTTAAGTCTTCGACTGCCTAACTGGGAATCGAGGTTTTATAGTGAGCATATTAAAACATAAACAGGTTTGTCGATGAAAGCAGCAGGTTCCTATGGTAAGAGCGTGTCCGGGACTCAACAGGGAGCCCCAAAACCTCTGGTTGCTTGGTCCTCAGATAACTCCAAAGACATCCCGATTGTGACACGGCTGTTGGTTGAAGAGACTTGTCTTTTCTATCTCTTTTTGTAGGAAATCTGACTCTGACACTTCATTTTTGGCATTCTAATATCTGCCAACAGGCCCAGGGTCTTGTAATTGGTCTTGTTTTGGAGGCGCAACACTGAAAAATGTAATAATCAGGGATTTCAATTTCAAACGTTCTTTCTGTTGTTACGAACTCACTGTTTTGGATCAACGTTCTCCTTTTATTGTTATCGCAACCTGGGCCGTCTTTGAAAATTTCAAACTCGGTTTGAATTTAAGCGGGAGTCCAGAGCATTCAGAGGTTCATGCAAAAGTAAAGAAAGCGTTAATGTACTCTACAATTCCCCCTCAATGAGCTTAATCATCAAAGACTGCGTTGCTTTTTGGTGTCCTTAAAAGCTCGCCTAACAATGTTGATAGGAATTACAACTTCTTAAATCCGGGATTTTGAGAAAACGCTAAAAAAAGTTTTGGCACTATTCATAAACATTGAAATCATCGTTACGAAAATGAAAAAAACTTCCACTTTTAATATTTTTTTTTTAATTCTCATCTTCATGGAGAATTTCATATATTCATTTTCAAATATTTCATATTTCATATGGATACGGTGGAGAATTCTTCTCCACCAGCCCAGATGGATTACCTGGTGGGGGCCAATTTCCGTTCAGGACACGTTCATGAAGCTCTTTTCAAGTGTCTTGAACCACCGACTCACCGAGTTCGTGGAAAACAAGGGTCTTCTCCCAGAATGCCAATTTGGCTTCACCAAGGGAAAGAGCAGTGTTGGAGCAGTGGCCGTCCTGAGGGAAATTATTTCAGAATGACTGGCCGAGAAACAAAGGACATATGTGGCCTTTGTCGAATTTCGGAAGGCTTTCGACCTGGTCAATCGCTCCAAGCTTTTCTGTCGATTACTTCGTCTGGGCGTCCCGCTTCGTTTCGTCCATCTGCTTCACTATCTGATGCAGAACACAAAAATTCACGTGAAATCCGGAGAACGAGTGTCGAGAGGATTCTTTTCCAATAATGGTGTCTTACAAGGTAACCCTTGCTTACCTCTTCTTTTTAATCTATTCGTCAGTGATCTGCCGTCATCACTCAATCATGACGGGGTGGTGTGGCAAGGAAAGAAGACCATCCACTCATTAATGTATGCGGACGATCTTTGCCTCCTTGCTCATTCAGCCGAAGACCTGCAAAAGTCATTTTTTGGATGACCTCCAAAATTATTGCGCATCCAACGATCTTCAAGTAAGTGGAGAAAAGTCGAAAGTGTTGGTCTTCCGCAGGGGCAGGCTTCCTACGTGTTCTTTCACCTTTGGATTGGAAGAATTGGAACGAGTGAACGAATTCACTTATCTGGGAGTTACATTCTCCTCCCAACTGACATTCTCAGCACATCTGCGACAGGTCAACACCAAAGCCAGAGCAAAGGTTGGGTTCCTTTTCCCCTGTCTTGACCTTTTACACCTTCCGATTTTTCTACTGCTGCGGGTTTTTCAAACCTATATCATTCCGATGTACGAATTTGCTCTACCAATCTGGATTAGTGGGTCCATTTCAAAATCTGTTTGGGAATCCTTGAACGCGGTGTTCACAAAGTTTTTGAAGCGGTATTTGGGACTACCCTATGCATTGAACTATTACACATTTTATAACCCAAACTTTCCCTCTCGAAGACTGGTTGAAAAATATTTGTAACCAGCGACTTTCGGCGATCAAATTGGGCAACAGTTTTAAAAATTTACGCCTAACACTTTTTGATCATCTACCGACAAGCCAAATTCCCGACATCATTCCTTCCATTCCCTCGGCTGTCTGGTGCAACCGAATAATCTATTCTTTGCCAATGAACGGAGGCTAAAGACGCCAAGTGGCAAGAGAATTATTAGACAGTGACCATTACTTAACTTGTAGTAGGAAAGAATTTCACGTGTTATCAACTGACGACTGTACATGTACAATGTGTGGTGAACATCTTCACCAATTTCATATCCTTTATCGTTTTTGTGACCAAAATGATGTTTAATACATCGCAAATAAATATATATAGAAAAATATTCTACAAGTGCACTCTGGTAGAGTGAGTGACACGTCGTCAGACCTGAACTCAACTGAGTCGAAGACTTGACACATAAAAGCGATGGGGATGATTTCAAGAAAAAGGTCAAAAAACATAAGCTTAGTGGATTTAAGAGCATGCTTTGATCGTTATTATATTTCTGGTTTCCAAGTCAGCAAGTCATTGCGTGGCCTGATTGCTCCAAAATGATTGGCGTAATAAGGCCGACTGGCAACATATATTTCCTTTCAACGAGACCGTCCTGTTGGTGCTGTTTGTCCTGATGCATTCGCACAAGAAGAAAAAAAATACACTATTCTTTTACCAAGAACTTTTTTCATCAACTTGATGCGTGAGTGGGTTTTCAATCAACAATATACAAAACAAATAATAAATCCTCGGAAACATACGTGAAAAATGAACCTCTGGTGTTTCCAGATTTTATTATACCCAAAACATTCTCGTGGTTCCGGCACGCATATCCAGATCAGTCCTGTTCTGAAGTTCTGTTCTGTTCAAAACTGTTCTGAAGACACGGAATCGGCTGGAGACACGGGACCGGACCAAGGACCCGGGAACGGACCGACAACACAGGACCGGACCAGAGACACGAAACCGGACTGGAGACACGGGACCGGACCGGAGACATGGGAAGGGACCGGAGACACGGGACCGGACCGGAAACACGGGACGGAACCGGAGACATGGGAAGGGACCGGAGACATGGGAAGGGACCGGAGACATGGGAAGGGACCGGAGACACAAGACCGGAGACACAGGACCGGAGACACAGGACCGGACCAGAGACACGGGATTGGGCCAGAGACACGAGAATGAGTTGGGTATAATAAAATCAGGAAACACCAACCATGAAAATTGGAACCACGTATTACTTCTAAGGGCAGGGTTGATAGCGGGATTATCCCATCCAAAAAATGCCCCATTTTTACCCCTGAAATAAATGGAATTTTACTCCAAGGGATGTAAAGTGGATTTTTGTACTTTTCAAGCCTTCTTTCATTTGTACTAGAAATAAATTCGGTTTTTTTGTCACTTTCTTTTTTTCTTATATTAATTGTGCTGACCAAGATAATCTTCAATTAGGGTGATTACTTCTCATCAAGTGTCGGAGTACTCGAAGTTTTGCTATTGAATCTTTATTGGTAAATATTTGAAAATTGAGCAATGGTTTCTTGCCATATTTGAACTCAATATTTCCTGTTGTCCATTCGATCCGTCTTGTAAATTTAGCAGGGAATTTGTCTATACTCTAAACAAACGCCTGAAAGCAAAAAAAGATTTAAAATGAATAAAAAAATGTCAACAGTAATTTCCTTTCTAATGACAAAACCAAGTTCTCTTAAATCGAAGTTTTATCAAGATTGATGTTGTCACGAAAAGAGGTCTTTTTTACCTCGGGAGTGAACTGTGTTGGGATCCTCTTCGTCAGTGTCCGACAAACTGTTTGTAAATATGTCCACTTGAAACGGGGCTGTACAATCTAGAATCAATCGGGAGATCAAGCCAAGCTTCTATGTATATGACTTTTTGCCTTATGCGCTATGATTTTTGAATTAACTTACCACACACTGGCGCACTATTGGTCTCGTCATTCCTAATGTTTAAAACAGCACCACAAAACTTGCCGGCAACGGAACGAGGATTCGTAGTTTTAGAACAAGAACCTTCAGCAGCTGTAATTCAATAGCAAAATCCAAGTTAGGGGTAGAAAAGAACATATTTTTTGGTATTTGGATTCCGGTACGCCAAGTTGAATACAAAATGTTTGCATTTCATAATCTTTTTCCGAGCTTTGAAAATCTTCAGCTTTGATAATCTTCCAACAAAGTGTCATGGTTGAAGATTATTCATGAAAAAACAGGTCGATTAGGATTTGTGATGCAATCAAACAAAAAGTATCTCCGTTTTTTACATAGAGTTTGCGTCTCGATGTTCTCTGGAAGTTAATATGTATCAACCGTTTTGACCCACAAACTTAAGCGAGGGCCAGTATGGTGGCACTTGGGGCCAAAATTATTGTCTGAATTGCATCAAAAGTTAGGATAATTTTGACTTTCTTATAATCAGAAAATGATTCTCAATTAAACCTGCAAAAAATTCATCTTTTACGACCTTATCAGCGACTCCTGTGGTCAAAGTGAAACATAATTGCCAGCTAGTGGAGTGAGTATTAATACCACCCTTTTGCAAAAGTTTAGGATTTTTTCCTTCAGGTATTTATTTCTTTGTAGTGGCATTATGTTTTCAAAGTGGCATAGTTTGGAGAATTTTTTTTTTGTGACAAAGATGTATAAAG
This sequence comes from Tigriopus japonicus, assembly GCA_010645155.1. Classification (NCBI taxonomy): domain Eukaryota; kingdom Metazoa; phylum Arthropoda; class Copepoda; order Harpacticoida; family Harpacticidae; genus Tigriopus; species Tigriopus japonicus. Next base: position 118,448 of record JAAGOF010000324.1, read on the forward strand.
CTTTCCCAAAGCATGGCATTACAAAAAAACGTCTGGCAACTATGTTTCAATTTGACCACAAGAGGCGCTGATCAGGGCATAAAAGCTGACATTTTTGTAGCGTTCACTGTGGAGTTTTCAATTTTCGTGTGTCTCTGAGCATGTCAGATACCTCGACAGATAAGAAGCATTCTTCTGTTTGTCTGATTGTTGGAAACACAACTTAGAGCTACGGAAGGCGTCATGCCAATGTTAGAGATTTATTCACATGCTTCGTGAATTGATCCCTTTTGCTTTTCCCCAAATTTGTAGTGCTTTTTTTTCGCCTGAGTTCATGAGAAAATTGACGCCACCACCAGAAACCGTGTGTAAAGATTTCAGTGTTTCGAAATCAATATTTTCTTCTAAATTCGTGATCGCTTCTCTACTTAGGTTTTATCCCACCTTTTTAAGGTTTTTAAGCCACTTTGTTCATAAACCAAGCCCACAAAAGCAAAAAGAAATTGCTCATGAAATAAATGATATATTATACTTCCTGTTCCTAAAGTTGCGGTCATAGTTAGTAAACGAAATATAGTTGGAATTCTATTTGTATTAGATTATTGCAATGCATTTCCTATGGATCATCCAAACAAAAAAATGTCTTGTCAGAACTTACTTTCAATCCCAATATAATCATCCTCTGCACAATCATCGTCGATTTGAGAATCACTTTCACCTATGTCAATGGAAAAAGAGCTGAGGTCTGGGCAAACAGAGTATTCAACACAACAGAAGCCAATTTCCTGTCGAATGCAAATGGAGTAGCTAAAAAGAGACAAGTCAAAAAAGGATCGGTTTGTTGGCTCGAGATAGAAATCTGAATTTCGATCGAAATACCTCAAACTGTGTCTCTGTATTCAGCGACTTCAAACATAGTTTCGATTAAATACACAATCGGAATTTAGTTTAAATGAACATACCAATGATATTTCAGTCAATTTTCGTCTTCAGTTCAATTTAGCAGTAATTCCTATATTAAAAATCAAATGCATAACATAAAGACTAAAACGAGTAGGCCATATGCTGTGGTTTCATTGATGCATGCTTCAAGTATTCTTCAAATATGAAGTCGACCTATTTTTTAATATATTTTTTACCATTTTTTGGGTTCTAACATAACGTTAAATGAATATTGGCAAATAATATGTCAGAAATTACGCAATTTTTCTAAAATGAGAAATACTTCCGCTTTTTGCAAAAATTTAAGGAACCAAACTCTACTCTAAACTCTTCTTAAGCTTGTAATTTTGATTACAATGAATAGACTTTACCATTTTTCAATGATCTGCTTAAAACCTTGGCTGAAACAAACAACCTTGTTATCATAAAATCAATTCTAAAGCAACCCCTGTCCAAACAAGAGTTTAAAGGAAATCAGTTGTCATGCTTCCTTGGTGCAATAACTCTCTTTGAGAAGGCCGAAACAATACTTGGGTCTCTATCTACATGCAATACACCCCTACAAGATCAAAATTGTCATCAATTTCGGTCAAAGCACCCTGAGAGCAAATATAAATTGCAACCCCATTGGAAAATAAAACCCCCAAGACCTCAAAAACAAATTTCAGAGCCCGTTTGTTGATGTCTCCACCACCACAGGATCAATTACTTTTCAAATGTAATTAATTACAATTACTTTGGTCTCAAAAGCAATAAAATACGATAACAATTACATTCAATTACATTATTTTCAACCCCAACCGGAACTTCTTTCTTTTTAATTGCAAAATACGTAAAGCGCACCTAAATCACTGGTTTGCAACATTTTTTAGGTCAAAACCCACTAAATTTGATGACATGGTGCAGGGGCCCACCAAACACGTTGGTAGGTTCAGGGGCCCATAAATCAATGATCAAAGAGCTTTGGGCCCACGAGTACAATGTTATGGATGTCTATGAAGGCCCACTTTGTTGAACTTTCCTCATTGCTCCTGGGTCCACCAAAAACCATCCTTGGGCCCACATGTAGGCCGTAGCCCACCGGGTGCTCACCCATGTTGTAAAATTTTTGAATTTTGGGTGAAACAATTTTTATGTTGTAAACTATTGGAAAGGCAGGGAGAAATCTGTAACATGCTTAATACTAGAGCTTCCAATGTAGTTGAAAATGTAATTGCATTTTGTACTTGAAAAATGTTAAAATGTAATTAATTACAAATACAATTCCTCTGATCTCAAGTGTATTTAAATATACAATTACTTTGATCTCAAGTGTAATTCACAAATACAATTACTTTGATCTCAAGTGTAATTTAAAAATACAATAACCTTGATCTCAAGTGTAATTTACAAATACAATTACTTTGATCTCAAGTGTAATTTACAAATACAATTACTTTGATCTCAAGTGTAATTTACAAATACAATTGCTTTGATCTCAAGTGTAATTCACAAATACAAGTACTTTGATCTCAAGTGTAATTTACAAATACAATTACCTTGATCTCGAGTGTAATTTACAAACACAATAACCTTCATCTCAAGTGCAATTTACAAATACAATTACTTTGATCTCAAGTGTAATTTACAAATACAATTACTTTGATCTCAAATGTAATTTATAAACGCAATTACTTTGATCTCAAGTGTAATTTACAAATACAATTAATTTGATCTCAAGTGTAATTTACAAATACAATTACTTTGATCTCAAGTGCAATTTACAAATACACTTACTTGGAATTGTAATTGTATTTTCAATTATAATTACATCGTAGGTCTGATTGGTAAATGCTGTTTTGCCTAAATTGAAAGCCATTTGCTAGCCACGACAACTTTAGGAGGGATCTGGATGGACCCTCTTGTTCTTCATTGAATAAATGACAGAATTTCAGACGCGTTAACATTGTAAAAATTGGGTGGCAATTACTCATTTCCAGACCTGAACCCTTAGAACTATTTGCGTAAGTACTTTGGAAAAGGAGACCTGTCAAACATCAAAATAGATTTTGGAGTTGCTACAATGATCCATTGACTGGTTATGAAACAAGACGAGTAAGGCTTAAATTTGCACCACATGTGGCTTTGTTTACCCCTGCATCAAGGCATTCATTGCCAATCAAGGTGAAAACATCATGTAAATAAAGTTCATGCAGACCCTGTATATCCTCGCTTTTTATCTGCAAAAAATGTCAGCTTCAAGCGCAACCAGTGAAACGGAAATCACGTGCAACCTTTGAGCTTTGATGCACAAAAATTCTGTTCTAATGTGTCCAATATACCTTTAGAAGCTCGAAAATGGGTCACATGTTTGTGTCAGGGTGCAATTTCTGGAGCTGTATTACTAAGGTGACCTCCCAGTCTTATGTACTGTGACCTCCCAGTCAGCTGCTCCTTAAAGGACCCAATACGCCCTGATCAGCGCCTCTTGTGGTCAAATTGAATCATAGTTGTCAGCTAGTGGACTGAGTATGAATGCCACCCTTTCGCGAAAGTTCAGGATTTTTCCTTCATGTACTTATTTCAATGTCATGGCATTATGTTATCAAAATCGCATATTGTGGAGAAATTTTACCGTGAAGAAGATGTATAACGTTTTCCCAAAGAGTGGCATGGCATTATGAATAACCATCCCTTTAACTATGTTTCAATTCGACCACAAGATGCGCGGATCGGGCTGAAATTTTTTGTAAGGTTCATTAAGGGGCATATTCCTGTTTTTATTCAACATTGCGATCTATTGCAGAGTTTCGTTCCTAAACTTGTAATTGTAAAACCAATAACATTTGAGAAACATTTATCTAACGTAAAACAACCGCAACAGTTATGCATGTCTATTACCTCAAAATCCGTCAACAATTTGCTTGTGTCAATTCACTCTAGAGATCTAATCTAATATTTTCAGTTAAAAGTAACTGAGTAACAATTTTCAGAGTGTCCAAGAAGTGATGGTGCATCGGTAAAAACGGATTTTCAATGGCTTAAAAACACGTTAGAGAAAAATACACTTTGGCGGATATAATGAAGTTTCAATTGCGAAAACTTCGAACCCTCCTTTTTAGATTTCTTGTATCAACCTCTTCAACTTTTTTGGCTTTGTATTGGGGCATGTGCTTTTTATTTTTTTGCGGCCTTAATTTGCATCTTTACTCACAGAGTTACAAATATGCTCATACTTCAAAATTACTTTCACATTTTTAATATTCAGTATTTTGATTCAATTCTCTAATAAGATTGTTCCTCTTGCTCCGCAACAATATGCTTAGACATCGGTAGATTTCGATGTCCCTTGGGCCGGGTGATTATTGAAGTGTCCTTTCAAGACGAATTTTGGATGCCTTTTTGACCAGCTTTGCTTGCAACGCTCTGAACCCTTCAAATTTTGAGGCTCGCGTTTGAACCCGTGTTTTCCAATGGGATAAGGGTTTTCAAAACACGTTTTACCGTATATTTATCTGCATGGTAGGGAAAAATATAATGCACCATTGGTTCCTGGACACCGTGTAAAAGTGTTCAAATTTACTTAAGCTAAAAAAATAAGAGCATACTTAAAGCAATGCTGAATGACCTAAAAATACACGTATCTTTGTACCTCATCATTCTTGTACACTGAAATTACCTGGGAGAGTCATGTATTTGAAACAAAAAAACCTTTGATCACTTACTCTTGGTTCGCCAAATGGTTGTCATTGGTGGGTAAGAAATTGAAAGTGGTCAGACGACCTGTCAAGGTGGTATGGTATTGAAGGCAACCCGATCCGCGAGGGCTAAAATCGAAGAAGTGGTGGAAAGTTATATTTCATCTTTTACTTTGGAAATGTCAAACAAAGAACTGGAATACATTGATAGTTGCATATTTCAAAGGTACACGTGACGAAACTTTGCCACGGTATTTTGTTGTACCATATAATTCTAGACTGTTGGATGGTGGACGACCACTAGGTTGGTTGGCAAAACAGTGCAATAAATCGGGATGTCATCAGTTCCCAAGAGACCTTCATTGTGATGTTTTACTAACCTTGTGGTCAGTCGTACACCATTCAGTAGTCTAGATAGATATCCATAGCTCATATGTTTTGAGGGAAAAATTAGGTAGTTGACTTGCTAGTTTATTTACAGTGTGCTTGCCTGGTTTTATTGAAATTCCCCAACATCTATGATCGTTCGCTCGCCCGCTTTCAGAGTCATTGCCTCTTGATTTCAGCAACCCCACATTTCTCCTTTTTTTCTCTTTCTTGTACCCTTTTCAATTCCGCGCCCAAGAACAGGTCAAGGGGCATGCAATTTTTGACAGTGAATTGCAAGAAACACTGAATTGAAGTTCGCTTGGAGTTCGTTTGATCAGCGTTCAAGTATTCGATTGGGAATGCTTCAACAATGCCAGAGAACTTCCCTCTTTGCATGCTTCCAGTCATGCTTCTCCTTGATCAAACCTCATGTTAAAGCTAAATATTAAGAGGGCTTACTTGAAGTTGACTTCAAGTCAATGTTGCTAGCATAGCTTGGCGCACGCTTAACATATCAGCTTATGGTTGAACTCACTGGCCTTCACTGTTGCAATGAATTTGAGTGACTTTGATCTCCCATTGGCGAAGACTAGCAGAACCATCAAACTGGAACTTAACATCAGCTGTGTCTGAATCCAAGTTACCAATGTCCAAGTAAACTAAAAATATGAATTCATGTTAGAAAGTAGATCTGGAGAATACTTTTTTATTGAAGAAAGAAGTCTGAGGCAAGAAGTATGCTTCAAACATTAGCCTTCATAGATTGTACCAAGTCGTTTCTTTTTGCAAACTTGTTGGGAGTGCAATGATGGGCAATAACTAGACAGAATAGAAAGACACCAATTAGTCTTAACATTAAATGAATAATTGAATTTTTGTGCGGATTAACATGTGTCGGCTTGCTAACTTATGCAGATACGTTGGAGATGTTAACAATTGGTTATCTTGACAAAAACTTCCAATGAAGAAACCTGCATATTGTAATAATGTATTACATGGCCAATAGATGTCACAAACACGGATTTACTTTGACAATCAAACAAAAACATTTGCAAAATTACTCTTCAATTATATTGTTGTGTTCCCGGGTCCATCTTTCTCACAATATCATACATAAAAGTTAGAGGTACAATGAGAAGTACGTTAAAGAGTAAAAACTAGTTTTATGGTTTTGGATCTTCATTTTTTAAACATCTTGCCTTGAAGAACATTTTTTTGTGAAATGAATAATCTCAGAATTTATGAGGCAAGTGAAAATTATAGTTAATTAATTAATTATTAATTGGTAGTTGCAAAATCTCAATGACTTTGCCGAGTAGAAATCAAATACATTTGGTAAGATTTTGAATTAATTGATTTACTACGATTAGAACTGCTTTGGGTTCAATGAAAATTAATTGCAATTAGTTTGCTTAGGCTCAAAAATGAAATTAATGACAATTCTAATTACTTTGGTTTCAGCCTGGATTTATTTAGAAACCTAAGTTATTCAAAATGATAACATCTACTCACCGTGTTGACCAGTATTTTGTCCGCAAATGGTTGGAATCCGGGAACCAGTATTCACCTAAAAAAGTGAAACATCCTTGATGTGATTCAGCTAAGGTTGAACTTTTTGACACTTACTGATAAGGTGAATGTATCTTTGCAAACTCCTCCCACAATAGGAGGGTCTACATTGGTGTCTACTTCAAAAGTATTTCCTGTTCCTTGAATGGTGAAGGTCTCAAAATCCAGCCGTAGACTACAAATATCTGAAAATGCAGAATTTAGACACATCCAACAAAACGTTTCAAAGTTATGCCTTAACTTAACTTACTTTTGGCACATTTTTCAATTTTGTAGGAGACTGGGCCGTTTTCATCATAGGGTTTAGGAAAATTGGGGTTCTGTAGATAACTGCAATTCTGTGTCACTTTCGAACCGGATTCGGTCAGTGTGAAAACACAACAAACTCCAAATCTGGAAATCACAATGTAAGAAGTTTCTGAAAAATCTTGTTACTCAAGGTATTTGCTTGCATTTGGTCAAACGTTAGAAGGGTCCTTTCGTTTCCAAATAGATTAACCAAAGATGGAAGATTGCACATGGCTTTGGCAAAGTTAGGCCATTTTTTATAATTTAAATTTGGAAACCTAAGAGCAGTCGGAGATGGTCCATTGTGGTCCATAATAATGTTACGCGAGGATAAAACTGCTACTTTTACATGTAATTACTTAGTCATTTCCTGAAAGTTGCACTCAGTGTTGCCAAAAAGTCTAGAATATTGGATTCAATCTGGCTGCTATAACATAAAATTCAACAAGCTAATTCTTATGAACATTTAACTACAGGGGTTGTCAGTTGCAAATTTGCACCACAAGAAAACAATGTTTTGTCTCAACAAAAAATCCCAAGTTTCATGTTGACCGTCAGTGTCTTTTTTCAAGCCTCCCTACCAAAGGTTTAATTCTGGCATGAGTTTTTCGCGGTTTTGAAGTAAAGAAAGTAGCTCGTAAGTTTTGTCTGCGGAAAGGCAAGCCACAAGCATGCTTCCATTTTTGACTTCCAGCTTTTTTTAGCCTGTTGGTGAAGTGTCTTATTAAATAATTAGTTAAACATCAACTACACAGAAGTTAACATTCATATAGCCTCATTTTAGCAGCCTGAGAGCTCTAAAAGGCCTAAAAAGGGTGGAAGTCAATTGATGAAGTATACTTGAAGAAGGCATCCCCGAACACAAAACATGTGACCTAGAAAGTGTCCGCTTGATCAAGCTTCTTTGATTCATTGACATTTCCGGAATAAGATAGTCAGGATATCCACAAGTTTAAGAAGGCAAAAGCAAAGCCGCACCTTTCTTTTGCTTGTTATGGACTTCCTGAGTATAAAATCCCGGATTGGATTCAATGAAATTCAATCCAGATTGACACCTTTTATTTACTTACCCTGCAGCACAAGATCCACCGACAGAGCCGCCTTTTTTAGAGCATTCGTCAGAAGTGTAGCAGGTTCCATGGCGAAAACTATTCGCTCCTTCTCCACTAAAACAATAAACAAAATGGCACATTTATAATTTTGCAAATTAAGAGCGAGTTTGAAACAAACACAATAAATAAGTGCTACCTTTTGATTGATTCAATCGTGAAATGGAAAATCAACATAACCATATTTCTATTATACTTATTGTAATTTTTGATAACTGTGTTTTGTAATAGTCAAAGACTTCACTAATATACTTACCCATTTAAAATAGCCTTGGCTAAACATCCACTGTTTTTGAATTTGACGACATTGAATAAAGAAAACACTAAAAATGAATGAAATGTGCTTTGACTGAAATAAAAATCGTAAGTGCTAATCAAATCAAGAAACACTGAAACGCTCACATTTAAGTGTGTTAAAATGGATTAAACAAAAAATAGTGGAAGGAAAAACGTGGCATCCCCTCTTCTAAGCAATTATTATTTTCTTACCTTTCCCTTCTCGTTTGCTTTCAGTGATGTTTTGGTCCTTGAAAGAAGAGAAGTTGTCTGGAACATTGGAGTTTTCTTTGGCCTCAGATCCTCCCTGAAGAATCAAAATCTCCAAAAATATCAGAGTTCCCAAGCTCAGAATTGTCTTGTTGGAAATCATGACTCTTTGAAAGGACTTCTCGAACTGAATGGATCTGGAGCCAAAGGAACAAACGATTGAGAAACCATATTCAGTGCAAAACAGGTTCCGATAAAAATCTAGGTACCTTTGATACAGTGTGGGGAACCAAAACGTGGACTCCACTTTAATTGCTAATTTCTCACTATTTTATTATTGTCATGGAGCTTGCGTGAATATGAGCTAAAAGTTCTGACTAAATTCTTTCAAACGAGCTGCAGCTGAGCTTTGTAGACCCACTAATTTTCGAAATGGAAGCCAAAAGGCAACGTGCATCAGATTTGCTCCGCGCCCAAGTGGCCATAAACGAGATCACAAATATCGCCGAGTGCTCCCGGAGCTTCGTTTTCAAGATCAAAAAGCTGATGGACGATGGCAAGGATCTCTCCCGCAAGCCTGGCAGTGGCGGCCATAATAAAAAGATCGATGATGACTTTTTCACGGGTCTCCTGGCCGAGATTGAAGCCGACCCAACCAGATTCATGAGGAAACTCGCCAAGGACCTCAATGTGGAATCTGGGGCTCCATTGAAAGCAAGGCCTGTGCAAACCCCCACCGCAGCGTTGATGACCTGAAGGCCTCCGTCGAGCAGGAATGGGCGGCCATGTCTGAGGGTCACGTCATCAAGGTCTGCCGTACCTTCAGGCCCAGGCTCGAGGCCATGGTGGATGCCGATGGGGGCCATTTCGAGAAATAATGGTAGGATAGTAGCTAAAACATTACAGAAAGTTTCATTGTGATTGGACTTAAGGTTCAGGCGCAAGTCGCACATGTTTGCAGTGGTAGTGAAGAGTCCACGTTTTGGTTCCCCACCCTGTAGTTGAAGGGTGAAAGGGAGAAAGGTAAAAACGAGATTTCGCTTGAAGGGAGGGTCAATTACGGGCTTCAAATGTACTTCCTCGCCTAGTTGGGTTGACTTTTCAAATTTCCACTTTAAGGAGATTGAAAGATATTCGTACAGTCAAGGCCGGTTTTAACCATGTCTTAAAAGAAATAACCTCCTAATTTCATTCCTCCAAAAATAGTTACATTGGCATGTCGACTAAACTTTTTTCTTAGCCATTTTTTTCTTGAACCAATGTTACATTAATGTTAAAAGTAGTTTCTTTTCTGCGTGATATCATCACATGAAGGTGGAGTTTGGTTTTGGTGAAACTTGATGCAAAAAATGACTTGTTTGGATTGATAGAAAACTTTAAACATACACTTTGACCCATTTTTTGACTTTCAATTAGTTGGACTTTTTTACACTCCACAATTCTATGAGTATTTATCTGAACTTATGAGATCTGATTAATCTGAACTGAATGAGGAGTCCACATCGTTTTCAAAGCCGGCTTTTGAGGGCTCATTTGATTTGATCCGACCAACCTTTTAGTAGCATTTATGACTTTTTAAGGTCCATATCTTCCTCTTTAAAGTCTTACCTATAGATTTTAACAATCATTTCTAGATTCTTTTTAAATTGAACATGGCTGACCAAGATTGGGTCAATTAAGTAAATATGGAAAAAACGAAAAATATACATGTTTCCCCTTTTTCTGCAATTCATCTTGGTCCCTGTGCATAATCTATTAAATTCTAGATGCTTATGATAATAAAATTAAAATATATTTGTTAAAGTAATTCAGAACTAAGTGCTTGTAAAAAGTGAAATCAAAGAACCATTTGCAATGGAACTTTCCAGCTAAATCCTATACTCACATATAAACAAATCATTCTCATGGATTTTCCAGATAATTTGGTTTTATTTTTATTCTTAAAGCTGGTCTACATGTCAAATTATTCATCAAAGAATATCACAAATATCTGTCGAAATATTTAAAATGTTTGATGTCACCAAAAATAATCAATTGTAGAATATTTCAGCAAATATTTGTCAAATTATGTGATGAATTATTTAACCTGAAGATCAGCCAATACTCAAAGAAATCAAGAGAAAATAAAATGAATAAGAGTTAGGCCGATCTGATTCTGCCTTCATTTCTCAAGTGTGACGAGTTTTCAATTGAAGATCGAAATTTCACTCGTTTAGAAATAATGCGATGGTGTCATCAGTCAACTACTTTTATGCCTTGATTACATCTACTTACTTAAGATATAATCAAAAAAGTACACTTTCATAGTTTAGTTGATATGCAAAGCAAATTGAATGGATATTTGCGGTATTTTGTTTTTCGTATTTTGTACCTGCCTGTTGCGTCTTTAGTACTATGTGAGATCGCGGACATCAGCCCCTGCTGAGCAGGTGGACCGAAACTTGAATAGCTCAAAGTTGTTAAAAAAGGAAGTGATTCTGATATTTTTGGTGGCTACATGCGGTGTGCCAATATTGCGACGGACCAACATGTTTTAAAATGCGCTAAAAAGTACTCAGGCTTCCTGTAAGAGTGAAATGAAAAACCAACTTTTCACCAAACCTCATATTTATGTCGGAGGGCCAGACCTAATCAGGGTTCAAACTTTATTTGTAGACCAATTTGAATCATCCCTCTTGTCTCGCTTAACTCAATGAACACCTAATTTACTTTTGAAAAATTTGCATGGTTTTGATTTGAGTAAACTCATAAGCCCCTTTGATGATCGGTATCAAAGGACGCACGTTTGATATTTTTATGATTACCGCTCTAACCCTGAATTACCGTTCCGACGCGTCCAGCCGTCCAAACTAAAAACTTTGTCTTGCTTTAGTCCAAAACAGCAAGAGCAACTAACGAGAGCGAAAAACCTAAAGACCTTTCATGACTAGCATCAGAAGATGTTTGAAGGATGGTAAAGGCAACCAATCAACAAACCCACCAATCGATCAACCATGGGAATCCAGACCAAAGCCAAGAAACAACTAGATTTAACACGCAAGCTTAAGTGAAAAAAATGTAAGAATGAAAGCACCAAACACTGACACCGTTCCAAAACGTTTCGAGAAAAAATGCCACAGCATCAGAAACTTCAATTGTTGGAAAGATTCTTCACCCCTATATCAGAATGACCCAATGGAAGTGAACAAAATGATATGCCATGGACAGAATCAAGGCTCAATGTGACCTGCCCTATGCCATACTGTTGATGAATAAATCCCGGATAATTGGAGCTTTTTTTTTGATGATAAGCTTACAAAATTTCCTTTTAACACCAATCTTCTTTGGACTATAACATGATTCATCCGATTTCAATTGGCCTAAATGGTTTATGGGGTCCATAAAGTCATCACGGCTAAGTGTTGTTGAAGCGTCAAAAGTGATATAATAGTTGAGTTTATATACCCTGTGACAACTTGAGTTGTAACAGAAATTTTACGTTACCACACGCCGTTGGTTTCATTTGTAAACGCGAAAGTACGTAAGTTGCCACAAGAAATCGTTCAAAGAAAGCTAAGCTTGTAAACCCCGTCGCAAAACTCTTTCATAACTTTTGCCACAGGATTTCTTGTCCTAACTTATGTACTTTCGAGTTTGCAATTGAAGTCAATGGCGTGTGGTAGCGAAAAGTTTCTGTCACAACTCAAGTTGTCACAGGGTATATAAACTCAGCTAATGTCCGCAAAATTGCTGCCTTGTTGTCATTGGTTGAGCGGGCTCAATTCTGAACCAATCCCTGACTTTGTTTAGATTAGTGACCTCACTGAATCGTTGGCTAATTGGATAATAGAACTGGTTTCACAAAATCATGCACCCTTACTTCCTGCTTCAACTATACTGGATGGAGTGAATGTGCCTAGCAAAATTAAGAGTTACCTCACTTGAAAGAACATCGCTTTGCATGGACATGAATTTGGGGTAATGGGTTATGAGAAGGTACTCTTTTGCTTCAAATAACCTACCCATGCAAAAATTATTACTTGAATACTCTACAAAGCCGGGATATACCAATCTCTGCAAGCGTATTGAACAACTTTGGGCAACATCATTTTTTTGTTTTAAGTGGGCCTTAACTTTAAACAACACTTGTGAAAAACTTCAATGCCAACCGAATTAACCTTGAACAAAACTTCAGCTGATTCCACAAAATCAGCTCCCCTTGCGGTCAGACGAAACATAGTTGCCACCTAGCAAGTGGGTTTTAATGTCACCTTTTGGCAAACCTTAAGAAAACAGGTTTTTCCTTAGATGTTTACATTTCTTCAAATGTCATATTATCAAACTCGTACATTTTGAAGAAATGTTTATGTCAAGAAAATCTTAAACGGCTTTCATTAAAACACACATGCTAGGTGGCAACTATGTTTGATCTGACTGCAAGGGGCGCTGATTTTGTGGAATCAGCTGAAGATTTGTTCAAGGTTAATTGGCCATTTTTAAGAAAAAGACTACTTCCCATTTTTGTTATCTCTGTTAAGGGACGTTAGCATGACATTTTCCAATGATATTTGAAAATAGCAATTTGAAAATAACAATGCAAGATCCCATTTTGAATCCCGTTCGTGTTATAACAGATATCTGCACTTGTTTCGTCCATGTTGAGAGAAGTCCCAACTTGAATATTCGTATCGATACAAAGAAGTGAATGTGAAGAGTTAACGATGGTCGCTAAAGAACTGGTTTTTCAACGCAATCTGCCAAGAAATCGAGGTTAAGAAATTCTTTTAAGTGAACCCTTCTATAGAGAAAGAAAGATATGCATTCTAACGAACCGTGAGATTGAGAGGAAGACCTGAAGCTAGTTTTCTAGACGAAATAAACAAACTTTGCACAGCTTTGAGGTATTTTGCTTATAAAGACGAAATGCCAGCACGTTGAAATTATTTTTCGGCATTTTTATGGTAAAGGATGAAAATAACAGTAATGGATTAAAATATATGCATGCAATGAAAGATCACGAACAAACACAAATATTATACAAGAGATGAGAGAAAGGATGGTTATAATGTTGATGAACTCCACAACCCCACAGGAATCGAGTTCCAGTCATTTTGAGAACTCGTTGTTCTTAAAAACCTTGAAAAATCTTGGAAAATCTTTTTTAAGACCTCATAAGAACCAGACACCATCCGATCCAATCCGATCTGGATTCATACTAATCCAGATCTGATCCACACTCATTTTAGCTGAAGCTAGTTTTTGTCATTGGAGTTTTTAAATTTTTGACAACAATAAAAATTTGGCCAATCAATCGGCAAAAATTGACATTAATCAAATATTATGAAGAAACAGAAAAATCAACCAGCACAACTAGATAAAAATGTATAAAACCCTGTAGAGAAATTGTTCAAGAACAAAAGTTCTAGACGATAGTTTGATAAAAACTATTTATAACGATGACTTATTGATTCATTTTGATTCAGAACCTGTGATGGTCCGAAAATTACAATTTTCCCTGTCCAGTTTTAAGTGGCCAATCCTGTATACTCGCGACCTGTTTATCTGACTTGATATTGTTATGCTCTAAAATAAATCTGAAATGCGTAAACACGTGGCCTTTTGGCAAATTCATTTTGTCTTTAACATGAATGGAGATTTATCACTTTCTACTACTCAAACTTCTCAATGATCTTGTTGAGCAGAAAGTTTTTCATCACCATTAAAGGTCAACCTTATATTTCTGCCCAAAAAATGCTATAATAATAGCGAGGCTCAACCCTCCGACCCTAACACCAACAATCCAAAAAATAAAAATAGGTATTTTAACCAGGTGAAATTTAGCACCTAAATTGAATTCGAGGTCTTCCTTGGCTTCCTGACAGTACATTCTAGAGCTTTTATTAAATTTTTTTCTTCGCCAATTCTCCACAACACTCCAGGTTTTGTTGGAGATCATTTCTCTATGATTATATCTTGATTGTAAGATTGATATATAATATAACTTAAAACTGGCTTAAAGTGTTCACTTTTTAATGATATTTTCGTAAATCATATTTGATAAGGTAGAATTACAAAAATTTAAAAGTTATTGGTGATCTGCGCATTCTTAAAACATTAACTTTTAGTGTAAATTTTTGGTTCATAAAAGTGCAATATTTGCAACAAACAGTTTGCATTGGAATCTTGCGAAAATTTGACCTTATATCTTACAATGTTTGATAAAAGTACCAAAGAAAAAAGAATCCAAAAATATACTTTATAAGTTAGTTTTAAGTTATATCATATATTAATCTTACAAACTAGACAATATCATAGAGAAACGGAAAATTATCATTTATTTTTGCGACATCGAAAATGTAAATTATTTTTCTTGGCAGTTGTTGCAACGTACAGCCGGAACATTTCATGGCATAATTCGATGCATTTTAAAGTCTTCAAGTAATGATAGTTGTTAATCTGCTCAATAGATATTGATCAAATTTCGTATCAACTCATAGCTAAGGACCCTCTCAATATCTATTAATATGGTTTGGGAAAATATATTGGTTTTAATGGTTTTAAGTGAATTAATATAGTTATTTGAGCTACTTCTAATATGTATGTATTCACAAGATTTCTTCATTATGACACTGTGACATCAAAAATCGTATTTAGAAGGCTTGGCATTTGAGCAAACACTTTCATAAAGCACAACTAACCACCGTGCACGGGAACTGAAAACGTTCCCAGAGTGAAAATCACGCAACTGTCGGATTTTCCCTGTAAACTCCCTTCAAAACGAGTTTGTCCGTGAGATGAATGAGGTCACTGAGGGATGAGAGCCTCTTGGTCAGAAAGGGTTCTAGTTCAGTCGCAATCTTAACTTGATTGAAGACACACCTGAGAGGAAAGAAGGTGGGTATTTGACATTCAAAAATGGTCCCTCATTTTCAATGCAACTCCCTTCCAGGATGTCTCGCTATTTCGGGATACTTTTCATTTTGGTAGTCATTGGCTTCGGAGGTGTGAACTCACATCGCTACTCCAAAACGGCCAAGAAGAACGAAACAAATCGACAAGAAAAGCTTTGTAAGTTGGTATTTTTGGATATTTGGTAGAGAGAGGTTTTTCTAGAATCTCCGTTTTTCTAAAAAAAATTATAATCATTCATGTGCTTCAAGTTACACATCAAATTATTACAAAAATGTATTGGCTTCCGTTCTCCAATTGTAGTTATTTTGTCGTTATTAAGCAACTAGTTTAAAACAATTATTTTTGGGACAATTCAGCCTCCGAGTTTTTCTGCTGATTCTAATGTGATTCAATGCTGTTATTTTGATCGCTACTTTTCTTCATTTATAAACTCGTTCTTTTCTTTTAGTGTCGTTTTTTGAAGTAGTCAGGTAATTTCTGTACTTATTATAACTCGTAAACAGAATAGCAAACCGAGAACGAACACGAAGTCAACAAATATGCCTGAAAAGGGACAATCAACGCAAAATTACGACTAGGTTTTAGACAACATAGAGTACAGTATTTCATATCAGTACGTGACTTAATAGCACTTTCAAATTACAATATAGATTTACCAATGACGCTTGCGAAGGCCGGAAAAATATGACAGGGACATGCTATACCGCTGCTGAGTGCACTGCCAAAGGGGGAACAAATTCCGGTACTTGTGCTCAAGGATATGGTATTTGTTGTACATGTAAGTTAAAAAGAAAAGGACCTGATGCTTTGTTTCCGAAATTTTTTGATGTCTCTCTTACCAGTTACTGCCACATGTGGCGCCACAACGGCGGAGAATGGAACTTATTTCGTTTCAGTTGGAAGGGATATCGGCCACTGCAAATTAAAAGTCTGTCCCTCTAATGATAATATTTGTCAGGTAGGTTTCAACGAATAGTATTACATATTTTTGATGGGTTAGGTAAGATATTGCTGAAACTTCTTCTCGGTATTAAAATTGGCAAAGATTTTATCAAAGAAAAAGATCAGATGGTCCATATAAAAAACAGGAATTCGAATGGACGAGTGTAATCGAACAAACTCAGCCGGGGATTCTGTGGCCAAAATGGCTAGGGATGCGTCAGAGTCGAGACTAACCCTCCAAAAAACTTAATTATAATTCACCAGTCCAATTTACATTCTTCGTTTTGGCAATGAATCGTTACAAGATTTTTCCCTCGCGTAGCAAACTCCAACTATGCATGCTCGAACCTAGTTTTGACCCATCCCTAGCCAGTTTGGCCCCCAAGCCCCCAGCTGAACTCGTCCGACTACACTCATCCAATCTCATACCGTTCTACTATCTTTGAGCAGGGACTTGACCGTTATCGAATAGGTAATCAAAATTATGTCAGTAACTACTCCTTCAAGACCGAGGAGGTCAAAGGGTCAAAATATGATTTCTCAGCTAGAGATTCCGTACAAGCTCATTTTAGCTTTGATTTTCCACAGATTCGACTTGATTTTGACCAGTTTTCCATCACGGGCCCTTCCACAACTACTGTTACTGCGGGTGTTATGTTAGCTGGAGCCATTGGAGTCGATGATGCAGGAACGGAAATCACTATGGCGTCAAAATGTTTAACTGATTCGTTTTCCGTAATTTCGCCGTCTGGAGCATCTCCTCCCACGATTTGTGGAATCAACTCCGGTGAACATAGTAAGGATGAGGGCAAAAGGTTGTATTTTATTTTCATAATCCAATACCTCTAATCTATTTTTGAATTCCAGTGTATGTCAGCTCGAGTGTTTTTTGCAACGATCTGGTCTTTACATTAGGCGACACAATTGGCTCATCCGGAGTGGAATCGCGTCAATGGAGCATCAAAGTAAGTTATCTTTGAGATGTGTAAGTTTACTTTTAGGTCAATGTTTACATGTTTTTTTCTCACTTTTACAGAGCTTCAAATCTTTATTTAGTAATGTGACAGACTTGTTATTTTAGATCACTCAATACCATTGTAACCATCCAAATTTGGCTCCTGACGGTTGCACTCAGTTTTTTTACGGGGCGGATATTGGTACAGTCAAGACCTTCAATTTTGATGGTGGGCAACATTTGGCCGATCAAAACCAGAATATTTGTATAAGGTAAAGAAAAAATCTTTTTTTTATGACTAAAAAATACCTTTTTTAGGAATGAATTCCAAGTATGTTTGTTTGCAAACGAATGTCCGGCAAAAAATACGGCTTTAGATTTTTTTGGTAACTTGTACTGCTCTTTGAAGGATTCTTCTTTTTTTTCGTCTTGTTTTGCATGGACAATCGAAAAAGCATTTTGCCTCTCAGCAACTATATTATTCATAACTTGAAAGTGATTTTAATTGGTAAAAACAGAGAGGCCGCACTGTTGTATTGGTTCACCAAGTTTCCTCTCCAAAATATATTTAGTAAGCAAGTTCATGTTACTGAGGTCTAAAGAATAAATGGGAACAATATCTTCTTGTTCCTAAAGATCCTAAACTTATTTCATTATGCCCCAAGATGTGTAGTTTTGGAACGATATCAGGGTTAAAAAAGGCATTTAACCGTTCATTTTTTCAGTAGGGGCGTTTGCTTAAAATTTTGTTTACTTCGTTTAAACAATTCAGCCATTTTTTAGACCCTGTGATGCGCAAAAAATGCAGGAAGAAAAGATGCATAATTTGAGGGCAGGAGCAACTACCAGTTACAAAGTCAAAGTTTATAAGCAAGTGTATCAATTTCACCTAAAGATCTTGCAATGATATATCAAGATCACGGAAATCATGGAGTGGGAGGCTAGCAATGAGAATTATGATTTCCAGCAGAAAGGAACCATTTACGTTCTTCTGCAAATGAGACGTTGCTTGCATTGAGAAGAACACGTATTTCAAATTTCAGCCCAATCAAATGCCGGAGTGAAAAGTTATGCCTTCTCAAACTTATGTACTGAAGAGAGCATAGAATGAATGAACTCGCCCTTTTGTGGTCAAACGATTACTAGAAAAGGGCAAGTTCATTCATTCTCGGTAGGATTTGCACTGAACTTTGAGTGAGCATAACTTTTGTCTCCGACGTTCGATTGAGCTGAAAATTGAAATACGTTTTCTTGTCAACATATGCAAGGTCTCATTTGCAAAAGAATGTAATTGAATTGTTCTTACTGGAAATCATTATTCTCATTGCTAGCCTCCCACTCCATGATTCCAGTGCTTCTTGGTACACCTAAAGATGTTTCCTTCAAGTGATACTTTTCAAAATTGGTGTCCCATTATTGTCATTCGAGTAATTCTTTGGTTCATTTCAGACGAGAACGTGGAAACTGTCGGATGTGCTATACAACTGAGGCTGAATCGGACTTCATGACCTCTGGAGCTGAAGTTACCGCCCTAGCTGACGTAGGTATCAGTTTCCTTGGATGCATTCCATTTATGGCTTTAATTGCCAATAGGGCCCTAGTTCCCTAGGGCTTACCGAGATTAACGAACAAATCACTTAATCAAGGGGTGTGCAAACCCTGGCCCGGGGGCCAAATGTGGCTCGCGAGCTGATTTCGCGATAGAGAAATGATGAGAGGATCTGTCATATTCAAAAGACCTTGGCCCGCACTAGCGGTAGGTAGATTGTGGAATTTGATACTAGAAATCATTTGTCGTTTTGGATGATGTGGCCGCAAGCGCCAACGGTCCGGCCAACTTGGCCCATTGCTAAATAACTTTGCACACCCCTGATTTAATACATTGGCAGTGGATTCATCCGTTAACGTCTGCTCTTGCCAAATAGATTCATCGAACAGAATCTAAATAGAGCTTTTGAGATTTTTAGGGTGTGCTTTTACTATATTTTATGAAATTTGTCCTGAACTAGCTTAAAATTGAAGATTTCGAAACACCTTTAGACCAAATATAACTGCTTTCTAGTAAAAACAATGTTTCATTTACTCTGGATTAATGTTTCCGTACAAATGAAAAATGGGATTGTGTAAGATTTAAAATCGGTTTTGTAAACCATTTTTCCACAGTATATATTCAAGCGACAGCTGAGTATAGGTTACATTTTTAGTGATTATCGTCTTGTATTACATTTGAAACTGAATTGTTTATTCAGTATGGTTCATAAAACCTGAGGTAAGTGGTATTTTTGCAGAACTT
>JAAGOF010000132.1:0-30867 GCA_010645155.1 Tigriopus japonicus
AACGTTGTTGCTTCTTTACTTTCAGACGAGGATGACGTCGCTTCACCGAATGAAGACGACTTGAGTGACACCGAAGGTAAAGGCACAGGATTCTTTTCGGATCAAGAGTACGGTCCAAGAGATGACAAAGATCAAAGTTCGTCGGGGAAATCTCGTCGGCGACGAACAGCATTCACTAGTGAGCAACTCCTCGAACTAGAGAAGGAATTTCACTCCAAGAAGTACTTGAGTTTATCCGAACGCTCTCAAATTGCACACACATTGCAACTTAGTGAGGTGCAAGTCAAAATATGGTTTCAGAATCGAAGAGCAAAATGGAAACGGGTTAAAGCTGGAATTACCCACTCGAACCGCCTTGGAACCAGTGCTGGATCTCAAGGTACTGTCCGGGGCTCACAAGTCACAAGCGGATCTGTTGGGTCCAATTCCAAGATTGTCGTGCCCATTCCCGTTCATGTGAGTCGGCAGTTTGCGATGCGCAATCAGAATTATGGCGGTGGTCCTCCTAGCAATCCAGAAAAATTTGTTTTGAGGCCCCCACAACAAGTTGGGTCCATTCAAATTGGACAGGTTAACAGTGAAGAAGGTTACAAGTCATCTTTCACTCAGGTCAAGTGAAGACACGCAAGAATCGACTGAAAAAGTGTTTCGAAAAGTGTCTTGCCTGTTGCTGGTTCCATCAAACTTAACAGCGTGCACCATTTACAAAACCTGCCTCAATTGTCTTTCTATTTGCCTTACATTTAGTGTGTTGTAGAGTAACCGTTCTTTTTGGTCAAAATACAAATTTGTTGATTGGCATTGGGTGGATAAACAACATGATGTACAATTTATTCACGATTCAATTGTCTAAACAGATGAGACAAACCTCGTAATAAGATTAACGTTCAACCCATTAGAATCGAATAGAACAAGAAAAAAAAATTGAATTGTAGTTTACAGGAAACCCTACATACATATTTATGTGGTGTTCTTTCCAAATACTCTTTCCAAAGAGACGTTTTAACAAAACATGAATTGATGCGAGGACATTACTCGATCAAAAATATTTTTAGAATCAATGCACCCCCTATTCGGAGCTCGAGGATCCATCGGAAGTGGATCCTCCACCGCCACCAGAGTGAGAAGGCGGGGGTGGGGGTGGAGGTTGCATGTACCCAGGGGGATAGGCCGGTTGAGGAGGTGGAGCCAAAAACTTGTAATAAACGATGGCCAGGAGAATGAGGCCAATGATCCCCATGGCAATCATGGACTTGAGATTCTCGAGCCAGAATTTGTTCTTCAATGAAGCTGCTCGTTTCTCAAATTGGGCGCTGCCATCTTGTAAGGCATCAGCACGCTCCTCCAAAGCGTTGAGCTTTGTGTCCCTCTCCAGGCTAAAAAAGGCAAAACCGAAGATATAAAGGCAAGCCGATATGACTTATAAATAGAAATGTATCACCTGCAAATTTACTTGTACATATTTGTTTTCATATTTCAACCACTTAACTACCTTTCGTGCAAAACTTTGTTCGTTTTTTCGCAATTTGTTTTTGTAAGTAAAGAAGTATTGGGGGTCAGAGATTCAAATCTTGCCCGACTTGTAATGCAAGTTATCATATCATTCATGTTTTTAATATGAATTGTCATGTCTGTTGCTTAGTAAGTTCTCCATATGTGGATCTGATTCAACCTTTAAAAGTTTCCTGTGGAAAGTTGGATAATCAAACCTTATATTTCTCTCACCTACAAACAAAATTGAGTTAACACATAGCCCATGGAACTGCAGGGTTAAATCATCTTTGGTTAATATTATGTTGCCGCATCAGAGATCCTTCCTTTTGCTGACACGTCGGCCCCAGCAAACCCAAAAACAGGAGTAAAATAAGTATGCACCTAAGTGAACTTTCTTGGGTGCATTGTTATCAATCATTCACAGGGCTTTAGTCGTTCCTCGAAAAAAGGAACAGATTACAGTTCTCATTCCTTTTTCAAAAATGAGGAACGTGTTACTCACGAATTCCTTTTCAAAAAAAGGAGTGGCATTACATATAATACTCGTTACAAAAGTACCTAGCCAAAAAGACCAGTTTTTGGGACTTTGTAGCCTTTACATATATGGCGTTTTTAAAGAATCACTCATAAAACTTTATTTTAAAGAACTGTACTTCGGATGAATCGGCAAAAAGGAAGGTTTGTTGATTTGTCCAGTAAAATCAATGACGTTTGAATTGGATGGAGCCAATGTTTTCTGTAATTTGCTAAACCATTTAAAGCAGTATCGTCCATTTAACCAAACATGGATTCCTGTTGAATGAAACCGAACAATCATTTCTAAACAGATGGAACATACATTTCTTAGAAACTAAGAAAGCGAAAAAATGGGTAGATGCTTGCTCCTGAAAATGAAATTTTGTCGAGTTAATTGAGTTAATTATTGCCTTTTGACGCAAGTTTCCAAGCTCTCAAAGTTTTTGGTGGCTCCCCCACTATTACCGGAACTATTCTAACCGCAATGAACAAATAACTACACCTTGTATATTTATTGTTGATTTTGGTACTTTTATTTTTTCCACTATTTTCAACTAATTATAACTATTTGTTAAGATGCAATTCAATCAACACTTTTCAAATGTTCCTTCTTTAGTTTGAAGACGAATGTTCATGTACCATCTATGAGAGATATGACCTAGCCATGAGTTGGAATCTCAACTTAATATTTGTGAGTAGTCAGCAACTATCTGCCCTAAAAATGTACTGTTAATGTCTACTGCCCAATTAGCTAACTTTCAGGATCCTTACGATCAACTTCAATACACAAATGTCTGGCAAAACAAGCAAATTTCTTACTGCTTCTTTCTGAAAATCCCTTAAATCATTAGATAAACTGAGAGTTCGGCCTCTTTTGGCCTTTTTGTGTGTGTGGGGGGGGCGGATTTTTTAATACCGCAACAAGGAATGGGATTCCCTGTAAAGAGAGTTAATGATTAATATAGTTTATAATTACCGTTTATATGAAATTTGATCTACCAATGAGTTACTGTTGGCAGATCTGTACAACCCTTGAAAAGTGGGTTGGTCAGGAATAGTATTCAAAAAATTGTCCAATCCTGCCTTAAATGCTGTTAGAGGATCAGCTCTTACATATTCCCGACGAAGATTAATGGGCAACAAATTGAACAATGAAGGAGCCCGATAAAGAAGAGAGGAGGACTTCATTGTTCGAACAAGCCTAGATTCCCTTGGATTTGGAGGTGCTCTCAGAACGCACGTAAAACCTCTACGATCGCTACAACTAATCTCAAATCCGGGGTTAGGACAGAGCCCATAAACGCTCTTGAAAACATACAGTATCAGATACCTTTCATACCTTCTCTGAGTACTGTACAGCCCTAACTTCTTGAGCCTCTCCCAATACGAGAGCTCTCTCATTCCTGTGATGTTCCTTGTAAAACATCTTTGGACCTGCTCGACCTTTTGCAAACCTGCTGAACTCATTGGAGCCCAAATGGGTGAGTCATATTCAAGATGCAGCTGAACAATCGACTTGTACAGAGTTAGCATTGTAATACTATCTCTGGACTTGAAAGTGCGATAGATCCAGCCACATGTTTGAAATGCCTTCCCCACTTTCAACTGGATATGCTCATCAAACTTTCCATTATCTTGGACGACAACTCCCAAATCCCTCATGGACGATACCTGCTCAATATCACAACCTCCATTGTCTTTGAGCGGAACATCTAATTTTGACGCCTCATACGTCATTGTGGGGAATTTCATCCCGTTCAATGCCATATTACTCTCGCCAACCCAAGAGTAGATTTTCTCCAAGTCCTCAACTAAATATTTTGAGTCCTGACCATTCCTTCCACAAACTAATTTTGTGTCATCAGCATATGAAGAAATACTGGTTTTTGTTCTAAACTTTTGGAGAGGAGCAATAAAGAGAATAAACAAGAGCGGACCTAAAATTGAACCTTGCGGAACACCTGACTTGACATCATACATGCCGCTAAAAGATCCTTCAACTTTAACTATCTGCTTCCTTTCGCTCATAAAACTATCAATCCAAGTCAGGACCTTACCCTGACCCCAAACTCTTTGAGTTGATGAAGCAAAAGACCATGATCTACCTTATCAAAGGCCTTGGCAAAGTCAAGATAGACTACATCAACTGACTCGTGACTTTCGAGCCCTTCAATGATTTGCTCAATATGATCAACCAATTGGGTTACTGTACTACAATGAGCTCGAAACCCATGCTGTCCAGAAGGAATTAAATCATGGACTTCCAAATAATCTACAAGCTTGGACTTCATAATCTTCTCAAAAACCTTTGCAACGCTGGAGGTCCGAGAAATGGGCCTATAATTACTAGGGTGTGACTTATCTCCGCCCTTAAAAATTAGAACGACATGAGCTATTTTTAGAGAAGAGGGAAACTTGCCCTGATCTAAGATGCAACGCATCAAGTAGGAGAAAACAGGGGAGCATTTCATTAGAAACAGAGATGTCACACCATCTGGTCCAGGAGAACTCGAGAGCTTTAAGCTGTTGATGGCCTCAAAAGCATCTTGATCTGTTACTACCAGATCCTCCAATCGATTATCCTGACTATCAATGCCAGTCTCATCAACAACATAGCTACAGTCATGGCCTGCTCTGACTACCCTTTTTGGAATTGAAAATACACTTGAGAACTGATCTCCAAGCATATTTGTCTTGAAACTCACATTTTGTCCTGAAATACAGCTTTAATGTGCACAAACCTAGCTTTTTGTGCTTGCTCTATGGTCCTTTGATAATATTTATCAAATATAGCCCAAAATACTATTAAGATTCATGAACTGACTTCAAGGAACATTGGCAAGCATGTAAAATTGGAGTGACACACAAAGCCCACATGATCAGTAGCTATTTCATTTTATTCAATTATTTCATTTCAAATATTTCAATTATTTATCAAAAGCAAAGTCATACGACTTTGTTCAGTCCAGAAGTACCAAAAACTGCCTCATTTCAGCAAACACTTCGATGAACCTCTCTTCATGCCAAATTCTACAAAACTTGATACAAGTATTGTGTGAAAGAGGTTGCCGACAAAAGCTATTGCATACAACTTTTTTGTCCAGTCAGTGGAAATTATGGAAATTAAAAATGCCTGCTGACGCTTTTCATTTCAATAAAATGTGACGAACGCAGCTCAGTGATTTTGTTGATTTGGTCAAAGCTATCAAATCTATTCACCCTGTTTTTGTAGAAGTTACTGGATTGAACAAGGCTCAATGATACACAAGTAAGTGATTTCTTAACAAAAAGGAAAAGAGCACAAGTAGTCATAACTTGTAGCAAAAAGAGCAGTATTCTTTTACACACATAATCAACTTGATTTTAGGAGCCATGTGTTGTTTGGAGAATTCTGAATGTTCTTGGAAAGATTGAATCGACCCCGTCCCCTTGACTGGGTCCTTGCTTCATCATTGTGATCAGATTACAGCCAACCTTTGAAGCTAAATTATCATCCATATATTGCCATTATAACAGAAGTGTAGACTCAATGAGTACATGATAACAACTGATTTATTTAGGTAAGAGGGTTGCCAGGCACTACATCTCTGTTATATGCACTTCCAAAATTAGGTTTGCACTTTGTCTTGAAAGTTAGCAACAAGATATTTCTACCACCAATTTTAATGCTTATGCCAAAGTGAAAACCAATCCTACACCATTGAACTTTGTTAAGTAAAAGATTGCAAAAACACATCAACCTGGATTTAAAAAAAAAACGATATGAAGAATTAAGAAAAAATGGAAAGGAGGAACCTGGAAGCAAAGGCTGGCAAAGATGCTTGGTGCCAACAACATGGAACAACTCAAATTACAAGTGAAACAAGCCTCGCCAGTGGCCTCAAACAGGTCGAACCCAAGAACCACAGAACAATGAAACCGACGTCTTGGGACCAAAATCGCACATGCGCGTACTCTTTCATTATAGTGCTTTAAGCAAGATGAGATATGTGACAGGGTGCCCCATTGGCCCACTGACTTGGAAATGACAATCTTGGCCACGCGGGTAAGGCCAGAAGGCCGTCCTGTCCGTGGACGATCATTTAGGCTCGCCCCTCTCTCAATATTTTTTTGCCACAAAAAACGGTGTTGGGGGACACGTTGAGAGTCTTGGCCATGGTTCTAATGGACATTCCAGCCACAAGCATGCCCAATCCACGTCCCCAAAGCTCCCATCGTCCAAGGGACTGATGTCCGGACATTGTAATTTCCAAAAATATTGATGGCTTTTAAAATGCGCCCTAGTGATGTTTGTTTTTGTGTCAGAGTATGTTAAGCAGGTTGTGTTCAAAGTCGGTTGAGTTGGCGCAACATTATTCTTTTAAAAAACCGTGTTTACTTGTCCTCTTCAAACAGTGTGACCATATCTTATCGAAAATAGGTGTAACTAACCTTTCGTGCATACTGTATACGTGACGACCGTTAATCTAACTTGATTTTGGTATACTCTCGCTTTTTGAACTTACTGCGCCAACATGTGGCCTAATGTTTTGATTTTCTACCCACTTGGAGTACATACAGGGTCTAACAGATAAATTTAAGTTTACCGTTTACAACTTTAACGTCATTAGGTCCACAAAGGTGGGCAGGAAGTTAAATTTTAGCCTGAACGTCGAATTTGGGTAATCAAAATCTATAGAACAGCGATTTTGTTTTCTTTGATTTGACCTCCATCACCATGGAAGAGGCCAAACGCAATGCCATATGCGAACTCACCCATGCCGGGCACAGCCCCATGGACATTGTCTGCCTCCTGAAATACAAGAAGACCGTTTACAACGTCTACAACAAGTGGAGAGTCGAGGGGAATGCCAATGGCAAGGGTCATGCCCCCAGAAGTGACAAAAAGCGCAATGCTAACTTCGTGTGGAACTTGAAGGCGACTGTGACCAAGACACCCACGCCCCCATCTCTGTTTGCAAATAGGCGTCAGGTGTCAACCATGACTGTGTCCAGGTGCCTCAAGGAAGACATGAAGATGAAATCATTCCAATTTAGTAAGAAACACATTCTTACAGAGGCCCAGAAGACAAGGAGGTTGGAGAGGTGCAAGGAGCTGATTGACCTGCTGAGGAGTCCAGGCAGAAGCAAACTCACCTACTTTAGCAATGAAAAGGTCTTCAATGTGGACGCCAACTTCAACCAACAGAATGATCTACGGATCTCGAAGAACAGGCAACAGTTCCAGCCAAGTACAGATCGAAACACCTAGCCAGTGTCATGGCCTTGGGCGTCCTGGCCTCCAACGGTGAGACCATGCCCCCATTCTTCTTTGAGAGTGGCCAGCGAGTCAATGCAGATGCCTACTGTGAAGTTTTGAAGTCTGTTGTCATTCCGTGGATGAAAGAAGTCACGGGTGGTGCCAAATTTACATTCCAGCAAGATTCCGCCCCTTGCACATTGCAAAGAAGACCCTGAAGATGTTGAAGGCCAATCTGGGTCCCAATGGCGACTTCTGGTCACCAGACAACTGGCCCTCCAACTCCCCCGATTGCAATCCTCTGGATTACTTCTTTTGGGGGGTGTTGGAGAGGGAGGTGTGCAAGACCAGCCACAACTCCATCAACGCCCTGAAGGCCTCCACCACCAAGGAATGGTCCAATGTTCCCCTCACCGACGTGGTGTCCGCCTGTGACAGCTTCAGGAGCCGTCTCGTGTCTGTCATCAAAGCTAAGGGTGGTCACATTGAGTAGAAAGATGCCTCTATGTGTCTAAACTTCTGTCAAACCGAAATACATCTAAAATGCCTACATGTAAATGCCTTCTTGTCCACTCTCATGGACCTGACGACGTTAAACTTGGTGTAAATTTATCTGTTAGACCCTGTACTTTGTGGTTTTCAAGTGAAGTGCTACATTAGATTTTATTCTCTGAGTATTTTATCAGTTTTAGAGCTGATATCAAGGGTAATGTAGCCTTGAATCACTTTAAAATTTTGGGCAATCTGCATCCCAATATCAAGATGCTAGGCCCTTATGTTTGTCAAAGGTTGAACGTTTGGCCTCATTTTTTTTTTTTGGGAAAAGTGGTTCCGCTTAGAGATTGAATCTGGATTTTTTTTTGTATTTGTTTTGGGAAGCATGAGCAATTGCGTGCAGAATCAACCAGATGGCGCACTTTATGATTGTACTCTTCTTATTATAGTGCTCTAGTTACACTATTATAACCTGATAAACAAGGACTCGCTTGGAAAAAATCATCTTGGGTCAATCAGAAATGAAATTGAAGTCTACACCCTAACCATTGAGAGAACCTGGCAACAAAATTAACGCCAAAACGAATAACTTGACATTCAGTTAAATCAAAAACCTTCCTTAAATGTATTTTGGTCAAAACAAGTTTGGGGAAAAATTCATCTTTGTAGAGCACTGAAATTAACTGATCTAGTTGAAAGAATACCAGTTATTTAACTGCGTGAAAAAACTAGTTGATTATCATTTTTTTTATTTTTATTTTTGCTAGTAATGCCCTAATGAACCGAAAAAAATATCAGCGGAGACCTTGCGTTGCCAGACCTATCTTGTGTTGATTTCCAACATGGTTGGAAGCCAGGCCATAATCTTTGATGCCACTTTTTGGCCACGTGTCAACTCTATTTCTTCGATGGCTATCATTTTTTCGAAAAGGATCATTTCTCAAAAAATGGGTGCCATTTCAGCTAAATGATGCCACTCAAAAGAAAACAATTGTCAAGGAGACTTAGGATTTGGCCAAAAACTAGCATCGTTATCATACGTATATCTCGCCCTGGCAACCATGCTGGATATTAACGTAAGATGGGCCTGGCGATGCAAGGTCTTTGCTCCTGTTTTTCTCGGTTCATTGTTTGATCACAAGCAACATAACAGAGCAAACGGAAAAGCTACGAAACTACCCGTTATAATAAATGAAAAGACGATAGGCGTCTCCTCTTAAAACTATTACATTAAAAGTTAAACTTACACCTGTTCCACATTCTTATGCATCATTCCGATCACTTCATCCACTTGGGCTTGCTGTTGACCCATTTTCCTCGAAGCTTGGATTTGACGCATTTGCTCAGGTCCTGGAATAGGCTTTCCATCGGGTCCCAAGGGTCGTTCAGGTTTTTCTCCCTTTTCTGCCATTTTTGTCTGCCTAGGGCTAGTTGGTAGAACAATTAAAATTATTTCCCTTCCGTACCTCGAACACCTTTTTAAATTTCCAAAATTAGTATCGAAAATGTCTGCGAACTATTATTTCAGTCATTGAGGAGGCATTAAACGGACAAAACGAGTTGCGAAGGTACATTTCTACGCGCTTTGGTTAGGAATGGTCAAAATGTAGTAGTTGTAGTATGCGAGAGTAGTATGCTACAATTCTACGCATTTAAATCATGTAACAGCAAGAAACCAGTACATGACTAAATGAAATTTATGTGGAACGCGAAGCAAAAGTACTAACCTTGATGGCAGGTCAAACAATCTGTGCACATTGGAAGAGGAAGCATTGTAACTCAATCAATGCTTTATTTGGCATGTCCAAGCAACAACAGCATTGCTGATATACATCTCTATTATGGGTACATTTACTTTGAAGAAAGGGGATGGAGTGAAAAAGAATGAACTTGGCTACCCTATTCAACGTTTTTCTCTTATGCTGAATCACGATGGAAGGGCAAGGACAAGGAGGGGCAGATTCTGTTCAATTAGAAAAAATGAAGAGTCAAGGTAGGGCAAGATAAGAAATGTTGTGCTCAATTTGCTCAACTGAATTTGGGACTGATTCTCAGAGGGCGATTTTTGTAAACACAATAAAGACAGGAGTGTGGCATCGTGGGGTGGCCTATAAGAAGGTAAGTAAGACTACAAATTGCAATATTTGAAAAGCTAAAGAATATTTAAAGCAATTCTTTCAACAATTGGCTTGAGGAAATGGGATTAATGTTTTACAATAGTGTACAATTGTCAAATACAATACTTAATTATTCCAACTAAAATCAAACTGTCTTGTAGACTGGTACAAATAAAAAGAGAATGAAACAGGGGAAAATAGAATTGAAGATAATGATTTTTAGTTTACTAGGACTGTATCTACGACTGTGAGCCACAATGAATTGCTTATTCTGAAGCACCTCCCACATCATCTGCAGTGTGGTGTGGTGTCTGACCCGGGGGTGGGGGAGGTGGGGGTGGGGGGTAGTAATAATTGGGGGCAGAATCAGAAGCAAAGAACTTCCAGTAAACCAAGAGCAACAGAATTAGACCCACGGCTCCCATCATAATCATGGACTTCAAATTTTGCAGCCAGAATTTGTTCTTCAGTTTCCCAGCCTGCTTCTCGAATTGGGAGGCTCCATCTTGGAGAGCATCGGCCCTCTCGTCAAGCTCGTTCAGTTTCGAGTCTCTCTCTAAGACCTTTTCCAAATTATCCTTCATAATCCCACATACTTCATCCACTTGAGCCTGTTGTTGGGCCATGCGCCGTTGGGCCATAACCTGTTGCATTTGTTGAGGCCCTGGCAATGGCTTCCCATCAGGGCCCAAGGGCCTGCCCCCATCTGCTGATGGAGTGGGCTGGGATGTGGGTGGCTGCATATCAGACATAATGATTGGTGCTGATGAAGAACGTAGTATCTAAACGAACGTGTTGAGTGTTGTAGCAAGATCCTGGAACATATTGGAACAACTTGCATTGTCTCAAGGGCAATCCCAGAACAAGCTATGAAACTAATAGACGACATATCTAACACGTTCTAAAGGTAGCAAAAGCTAGGCAGGTCCCAGGTCTTAGAATCAAAGCGACAGACGGCACTAAGCAAATCAGTATTTATCCATCTTGACACTCGTTGCTCAAAGATGGGATGTCTGGTAAGTATTTGTATGTAAAACAAAAGTTTTGAGTAAGGAAGAGTGTGAAGTAGAAAAGAGGAAGTTAATAAATTGTGATTAACTTGTAAAAGATAAGGAAACAAACGAGGTTAATGACATTGAACAAGCAAAAACGTAGCAAGGGTGCTAAAACGTGGTGCAAGCATTCATATGAAAAGTAATTAAAATTGGATTTCAGGGGTCAGGGAGCAACTGTCACTAGAGCTGAAAGAGTTACCTTTTCAAACCAATGAGTGATGAAAAATAAGTAACTGCAGAGCTCTGTCACATCATTAAATACTTTTTGGATGGGATTTGCCAAGGCGTGGAAAGTTGCTGAAGTCTAAATTTAAGCTCAAACTTGAAAGGACCGCTTCAGTACTCAGCCGTTAGTTGTCTGTTGCCAGTTTTTTTTTTGGATTGTGGGATATTCTTGGTTGTTAGTCAAAGAACATTTGCGGGGCTAATAATTGGAGGTCGTTCAGCATTTCGGAAGCTTCTGAACCTAAATGCACAATGTAATTTGTATTTTTAGCTTTGGAGAAGGTCGTTGTGTCATGTGGTAGCATTATGGTGACAAAGTCCAAATCCACATAATGTCCGTTAGGTTCAAATCTCAAACTTTTTTAGACTGCACGAGCCTCACAAAGAGAGAAGCCTGTGACCAACAGGGACAAAACATTTGGACCAGTCGTGTAGAAATTTGAGCAACGTCTTTAGATAAAAATACCAAACTGAAAGATTGCAAGCTGTCTGTTGTTTAAACTGCCAGGAATTGCAAGCTCTTGGGGTTGAAAGACGCCAATCAAAGGTGCCAATTAAACCTGTACTTTTAGTGTTTAAATCATGCTTTGACAAGTTCGAATCCCTGAAGGAAGGGGAAAGAAAAGTATAGTAATTCTAACGTCAGTAACCATTTCAATGCACTGTGTCAAAGGAACTATTTGGCAGGGGCGTTCCCTCCAGAGGGGATATTGCCTGACTGAGAAGGGGGTGGTTGATAGTAAATGGGCTGTTGGGGCTCATCGGAGAACTTGAAGTACAACATGATCAACAGTATCAATCCTAAGATGGCACCAATAATGATGAATTTCATGTTTTGGAGCCAAAACTTGTTCTTCAGTTTGCCCGCTTGTTTCTCAAATTGGGATGCCCCATCCTGAAGGGCATCGGCTCGCTCATCTAGCTCAGTTAGCTTGGAATCGCGTTCCAAAACTTTCTCGACGTTATTTTTCATAATTCCGCAGACTTCATCCACTTGGGCTTGTTGTTGGGCCATGCGTCGTTGAGCCATAACCTGTTGCATTTGTTGAGGCCCAGGTAAGGGCTTCCCGTCTGGACCCAAAGGACGCCCATCGGGTCCAGTCTGAGGAGTTGAATTTCCATCGGATGACATGATGACAAGTTCCGCAGAAAGATTGGTTGATTGAGAGTGTGTTACCACGAGGGATGATGAGTAGAATATGGAGTAGGAAGTGCAAATTGTATCCACTCGCGCAACTAATTTAGTCGTTGTTGTTGTTTGTTGTTTGTTGTTGTTACTGTTGATTTTGTTTCAGCTGCTTAAGGAATGGGGTGCTAAATGGCCGTGGCAGGAAAAGAAGAAGAAGAGAGAAATCGAGTTAAAACCATGCAGAGGCAATCATTCGCTCGTTTGTGACGGCAAGGCAAAAATCAATAGCTCGATCTGGGAGCGCTTTCAGTCAAACGTCGAAGTGAGACCTTGGCAAATGTCCTAGGCGAGTAAAAGGTTGGAGAAAACGCCCAAAAGGATTGTTAAAAGATAATGAGAAATGCACGAGATAGAGGAAAATCATGCAAAGGAGATTCCGAGCGATTAGCGTCGTTCCAAAACTCCCATCTCATTTGTACAGCTGAGGGTGTGATAAAAGCTGATGATGAAACAAAATGGAAATGAATAATCCTCATCTGATTTACATATTTACCACACTTATTTCGGTCAATGGAATTAAGCATTTGCCTAAAAACAGCGCGTTCGAACCTTACATTGTCTCGTCGTTTTTGTCTTATCCATGTAAAATGTTAGATCAGAAGAAGATGAAAAGGCAACTTTGTGAACGGAAATGTAAAGAACGGAACCAAGGAGATCGAAGTGGTTTAACAAGTAGCAGATATGTGACTGCAATTCTCATACGCAAACAATTGGCAAAAATGTGTCTTAAGTGAGTGAGCAGAACAGATTTTGTATTTTTCGCACGTTTCGTTCGTCGAGATTAATTTTGCTGCTGTTGCCTTTGCTGTTAAATCGTTTACATAAACAAAATCTCGTGATATTTGTACTCTATAAAGTCTGTGCTTTCAGGTTAAACAAAGACAAATGATGAAATTGAACAAAGGACACGCACAATTTGGTTCAGAATTTGAGCAAGAAAGTCAGTTAACTTTTAAATTAAGTGTCATGAACAAATCTAAACAAGGCTAGTTGTCCTGGAGGACCTTGTTTTATTCTAATGGCTGATAGAACAACAAATTTATAAGTACCATCTAGAGGGTGAATTTAAAAGTGAAGCAACGTTTGTTTGATTTACTATTAGTAAAAACCAAAGGCTCTTTTATGTTCACCAAACAGAGTGGAACATAATAAGTTCTCTTAAGTATTTCCAAAAGTTGAATGTCTCGACATTAAACGATATCTACCTTCAATCATTTACCAAATTGTGAAATGAATGACATGAACCTTTTCCATTACTTTCAAATTCACCCACTTTTCGTAAAAAGTTTGCCTCCTTAATGGACTGTCTGTGAAAGAGCGTTACTCGTTTAGGCCCAAAACGCCACTGATTTAGGGCTTGATAATTTTGGGTGACAACAGATAGTGATGTGACCTTTGGCTCTGAAAGGGACACACCTATTTCGTAGCCCACCACCTTTGCAGAAGATCGATTTGAGTGTGGAGCTTAGGACCTTCTAAGCTATATCGATCTGGCTAGTCAAAGATCACTTTTCAATTGTTTTCAACGATTGGACCTTCCTACTTACCTTGTTCGATGATGTCCAAGTCAAGTCTCGTGACTAATCCAAAAGGCGAAGCCCTGCGTAATGACAAGAAATAGGAACAAAGGATTTGGCTTAAAAGGTCACTCAATTAGGAGGGAACCTTGCCACAAAAGGTATCCAACAAATCACTTCTTCAGATCAAAATTAGAAATAAACTGCATTCAAGAGTGAATTAGGCCCGCTCGTTCACACACCAATGTAGAGGAAAGAATGGCTTCCAGCTAGGAGCAACTACGTACCAATTTCTAGAGCTTAGCTGGCCATAAAGCTATGAAAGAGAGGAGCATTGCAAGGCCATCCTCTCCTTCTTCTCTTTCTCCTGCACCAATATCCCTCTGCTCCTTTCCCAGCTTTCCTCTAGACCTTTCCTTTAAAACAAGGCCAATGGTTCCTAACGGTGGCCTTTCCCTGTCTTAGGACGTCCAGCGTGCCCAAATTGACACCTAAAACGTACGAAATGAAACGTACCATTTGTCCAATCATTGTTGAACGACGGAATTTCGATTTTCCATCTAGTACATTTACGACTGAAAATCTGGTTCCAAACTATCCAATCCTAAATTATCTGTTCTAACACATAGTGGCACAGTAATTCAAGCTTTCCAAAGTTAAGATTCTTGCCCTATGTAAGGTCTTTTGCTCTGCCCATTTCGAGGTTGCCTCTGTTGACAGCTCCTCGATGAGTGCTCCCGTTTGGAAGCAAGGGAGCGAAGGAAAGGGGAAGGGTACTTGATGAACCAGTAGGGCCCAAGGCAAAACCACGATTTCATATTTAGAGACAAGGCAAGCCAAATTTGAGGATCGAAAAACTTGAATCACTTGAGGGAGAGGAAGGATTTCAGTCGCAACTAGAAGAGAGGGCATTGAACACCTCAATACCTCAAAGGCAAAATTTAGACCTAAGAATAACTAAATTTGTTCAAAGATTCAACCCCAATCTAGAACCATGGATCCCAAACCATCCCCAACCAACCTAGATCCACTGCAGTGCAGGCACTGCAGTAGGAAAGTCGTCGATTGTTACCTGCTCAAAGATTCTGCCATATTAACTCGCTTTGAAATGGAAGACGTTTAATTTGTGGCGAAAGAAAAAATGGCTAATGGTTTCAGAATAGATTGAATAACTTGATGATTTAACAAGAGAAATGTCTCAAAATTTAACAGGACCAAGAGATATCGACCTGGAACCTGATGATGACGACATAGTTTGTCAAAATTAGTTGGTGCAAATGACTTATGGCGGTCCCAAAAGACTAAATTGCATCCAGACAATTGAAAACCTCTATTGGATTTTTCCAACACTCATACAACCCGTCTCAAACAGAATTCACATCATGTTATTTTTATAACCTGATTTGCTCTTTTGACGATCAGTGAACCATCATCAAAATTTGAATCCACGGAAACCAACCATAAAGAGGCACTTGCATGTCGTCCTTTGGGTGCTTCTCAAATCATGGACACATCAACTTTTATCAAAAACAGAGCCTTAGGGAATCAATTCATTTTGGCGTTTTCCTGCAACCTGACAAAAATTTGTAAAATATAAAAGTAATTTGTAAATGACTGATAAACATATTTCATTTTGTAAACCTTCTTCGTTTGCAATTAGTAAGGCAAAAATAAGTGATTTTGTTATGATTGACAACAGGCAAAGACACCCTGGCCGCAGTGTCACCCTGTATAAAGAAATACTGGCTTTTGTTCTAAAGTTCTGGAGAGGAGCGGACCTAAAACTAAACCTTGTGGAAAACCTGACTTGACATCATACATGCCACTAAAAGATCCTTCAACTTTAACTATTTGCTTCCTTTTGCTCATGAAGTTATCAATCCAATTCGGGACCTTACCCTGGATCCCAAACTCTTTGAGTTGATCAAGCAAAAGACCATAAAAGACCATGATCTACCTTATGAAAGGCCTTGGCAAAGTCACGATTGAAGGGATTGAAAGTCATGAGTCAGTCGATGTAGTCTCATGAATGAGATGATCTGCTCAATCAATTGGGTTACAGTACTAATATGGGCTCGAAACCCATGCTGCCTAGGGGGAATGATATCATGGGCTTCCAAATACTCAACAAGCTTGGACTTCATGATCTTCTTAAAGACCTTTGCAACGCTGGAGGTCAGAGAAATGGGCCTATAATTACTAGGAATTGACTAAAAGATTGGAACAACATGAGCTACTTTTAGAGAAGAGGGAAACTTGCCCTGATCCAAGAGCGACGCATCCAAAAGGAGAAAACAGGGGCAAGAATCTGTGAACATTCACACATCAGAAACTGAGATGTCACGCCATCAGGTCCTGGAGAACTCGAGAGCTTTTAACTCTTGATGGCCTCAAACTGAAAAATCTTGATCTGTGACTACCAGATCATCCAAGTGATTATCCTGACTATCAATGCCAGTCTCATCAACAACATTACTACATTCATGGCCTGCTCTGCCTACCCTTTTTGGAATTGAAAATACACTTGAGAACTGATCTCCAAGCATATTGGCCATAACTTCATTAACATTAACGGTTTCACCATCAACCTCAAAGGGTCCTACTGGATGCTTCATTTTTCTCTTTGTATTTGCAAAAGAGAAAAACGCCTTTGAATTTGTCTTAACCTCCCGGATCACTCTACTTTCCTTCTCTAACTGATCGGAATCAATGGAGGCCCAACTCTTTGATTGGACCACATCCAATTTGCTTTGGAGGCTGGCTACAACAAATGGATTTGAAGTACGTCGAAGTCTATTAGAAATCTGACAACTCCTTTTGGACAACTTCTTTGTAAATTTTGGAATTCTAGACAATGGCCCACCTTCTGGCCCCGTTTCTGGAATACACAAAGAAACCTCCTGAAAAATGGAAATCAGCCTATTTATGGCGTCATCTATGGATGGCTCCTGCTACAGAAAGGAAATCAAGTCCAACTCACTGAAATTTTCAACGATAAGAGGCCAATGTTCCTCTTTGAACTTGAGCTTTGCCAGCCCCACATTTTGTGCAGGTTTAACTCTAGAGCTCGCCGGCTTTTGTGTAATGGTCGACCCTATCTCAAGAATGTTATGATCTGTGTCGGAACGGTTTTGGTCTACTTTCGTATTATTGAAGCGGCACCACTGACCGCGAAAGCATGATTCAACAGCTGACCGGATCAGCTGTCGAGATTCCATATCCGATTGAGAATTCGAGTGTTACCACTGAACGTGGAGTACGTTATAACTGGAGTGCGACGCGTCGATCGCATTTTGCAAGAAGAGTTCAACACTATCTATGGTGTTTATTAACGAAAAATGGAAAGAAACATTTATCACATGTGTAGTTAACATAGACAGCCATATTGACAACAACCTAATCCAACGAAACTCACTAAAAATTGCACGATTGGTGCTTTTTCAAGCTATTGACTGTAATTTTCCAAGTTTTGCATATGATCTGGCTTTAGCTTTGCCTTTCTTTCTGGCTTGGATTTCAGATTAAATATCATTGGCAAAGTTCTTTCCAGGCAAATTGAAAATCCATCTCACAATTTCTGGAATGTGCTTTAGAATAAATGACCATTAGAACATAAATATTCTCCAAGAGAAGCGTAATTGGTGAAAGAAGAGATAATGATCAAAACCGATTCAGCAAAAACATCACTAGGATAACGAGAATAAAGAACTCTTCTTGGTCCATTTTTTTTGTTCAAAGCGTCATTGTATAATCCCCATTTGTGCATATAACCAAGATAAAACATCTAAAACACATCTTTAAGCCACAAAAGCCCACTACAATTCACTTGCTTCATGGTTTTCTTTCGGTCTTCATTTTCAAAGTCCTTGGATTCAACGGCCAAATCAGACACAAGGGATTCTTTCCCTGTGAATAAAGAGATCTTTGCAGTGTTGACAAGTGGTTTGTTCATATGTACAGGAATTGAGCAAACAATTCGGCCACGTATTAAAGCACTAAGAATCCGGCCAAACAATATAGCACAATATAGCACTTCCAGGTTCTGAAGATGTTGTGAAGGTTCAAAATTCTCAAATGTTTTCCACTTCAAAAGCTCTTGATTTCTTTTTCTGATGTTGAAATTAGTCCAATATTTCCATCACATCTTTGTAGTTCATATTGGAAAATTTCACCAAAGATATCACAGTTGTCAATTCATTGGATTCCAGCAAATGTCTCTAAGAGATGTAACAAATTGCACAAGAAAAAAATGTCCAGAATCCAGGTCCAAAAATGTACCTTCAATTTTGTTGAAATGACTTTTACCCATTAACACATATTTAACCTCATCTGTTGTTAACAAGCCACAAGCAAATTCTTGAAGTGTCTTTGAAGTAAAGTGTCTTGAAGTTTGAAGTGTCTTTGTCAAACCCGCATAGTTTGAGGCGTAAAACTTGGTCATTGTGTTCCTTGATCTTGGTCATTTTAAACCCACAAGACTTCTGAATTAAACGGCCTGAATTGCTGGATCATCAATAATGGTCAAAACCCGTGAGCACTAAGATCACATTAGTTTTTTTGATGGACTTGTGTACAATTTATCACTGGATATTGAGTCACCATACCCTCAAAAGGGTCAGGTAACGAGAAATGGGAAAACATAGCACTTTTTCAACAACTTTTAGTTGGATTTTAAGCGCAATGGTTCTCTGATTGGAGATAAAAAAACACCTCAGACTTGGATTGGTTGATTCACATATATTTTGTCACATGCCATCACAGTTGTTCTTTCTTGAATTAAGTCCTTAATATGCACTTTGGCATGTATATGAAAATGCCATCAGGAAGATTGTTGGGGTCCAACAAGAACATTGACAACCAAGCAAGCATGGTTCCGTTGCTCTTTCTCCATCAAGCAATTATTTTACTTTCATATTCTTCACGTTTAGATTGAGCTTTGCCATTCATTGGCTGGGAACTTTAATAATCCTTTCTTCACTTTGAGTCCGTCCACCCCATTCATCCAGTCTGATTTCAAGTCATTTGATCTTTTTATAGACATTGAGATGTCTTGGATCTCAATCCCAAATTGAGGTCATTTAAATGAAGGGACCTCAAACGGGCATTTTTGGGGGGGTCTAGTTGTTTGGAGGATGGCTCCTATCCATTGATTGAACAAAATTGAATCTCCAGGAATTTTGAGTCTCGCTTGAAATCGACCGTCTTTCAGCACAGAAGTTTAATAACATGATCATCTGCACCCTCAAGGCACATTTACGTGCTAGCTCATCAGCCTTTTAGTGTCTTATTGCTGAAGGAAAGTGGAAGTGGAAGAAGAAGTCAATCCCAGAAAGAACTTTGACATCATTTAGGAAAATTCTGAATTTCTGCACCGTATTGTAAGCAAATAGCTTGCGCATTAAAGTCAGAGATCCTGAGATGGTACATTTTCCAGACGCTCGATGATAACTCCAACTTTATATACCGTCGTGAAAACAGAGATCAAGCCAGAGAACAGAATGAACAAATTCTCTTGCCGATGTGTCCATGAAGCCGGAGTCATTGTCCGTTATTTTTACCCATGGATTTGTGCTTTGAATGGATTGGGGATTGAAAATAGAAGAGCAAGTGTTTTATATTAAATGTCCGTCTCTTGGAAGAATGGCCCAATAGTTGTTAAATTTGTTTCAGAAGGCTCTTTCAAAAAAGCCACCACCCATCCAATTTAGGTTCAGATGTTAGTCCTCAAAAGTACGAGTAATATCTGTAATCTGCGATCAGCTTCAGTTTTTTGAGTGGAAGGCCAATTTACGTGTTTTTTTCTTATATTGAGAATAAACGCTTTTAATGCCTTGAATGTACCACTACTTTGTATTTTTATTCGTCGACTTCTTGGGCAGCATCGTCAATCAAATTAGGTGGAAGGTTACCAATATCGGCAAAGACAAAAATAATTTTGTTTTTATAGTTCAAAATGTTGCATGGCATAAAATCCAGAGCCATGGATCGCTTCATCCGTTAAAGTATCTGTATTTAAGACAAAATAAGAGTGCTCGATTTGGCCACCCTGGCTTCAGGGGAAATTAAAAAACGAATCTAAGAGGTCGATTATAAGGAAGCCAGAGTGGCCACACGTACTAGCGGGTTCTTTAAAGTGCCGAGTGTAAGTGCTTCCCCAGACGGCGTAGGTTCGAATCCTGTTGGGGGTCGGATTGAAGCTGTCGGGAGAATTCCTTTTTATGGAAGCCAGAGTGGCCGCGCGTACTAAGGCGTTCCAATAAGAGCCGAGTGTAAGTGCTTCCCCAGACGGCGTAGGTTCGAATCCTGTTGGGGATCGAATTGAAGCTGTCGGGAGAAATCCTTCAATTTACAGGGAATCGCATTCCTTGTAGCGGTAGTAAAAAAATCCGCAAAAAAAAAAAAAGATTTCATGAACCTGTATAAACGGCTGTAAGAGAATCTGCGGTCACGACAGCTTCAGTAACAGCCTCGTCAATACATAGCCTAATCATGGATATACTTACAGAAGAGGATGCGAAGACAGCTGTTTGTTGTTTTTGAGAGCCCAATGAGGCCCTCTGGAGTGAACGATAGGGAAGTGTTATGGACTCAATATTCGATATTTTATGCTAAATCAGTGAACAAATTGTCTAGACATGATTCTAGTTTGTGTTTCTGTCTCTTAGAGATAATTAAATGCAACCCACTCTTGGGTAAATCACGTTCACCACTCATTATCAACCCTATTCAACTTATCCTGAAATACCAATGGTTTCAGATTATAAGTACCAAACAACACCATCAAAGCGAAGAATACAGTGTTCCATGAGAGTGATCTGTTCTTCACTCTGCATGAATAATCAGTGTGAGGGAATCATCAACAACTCAACTATTAGTTGACAAAAAAATTGTTTAATCTCGTGCTTCCTCTCGGTTTGGCAGATCAAAAAGTTGATATTTGGCATCTAATGGATTTCAAGGACTTCAGACGATAAAATGCTGACTAAAAATGATGTTTTTATGGGGAAGAGTGTGGATACTGTGGCTGTGAGTTTCATTGTTAATAACATGGCCACAGTTTTCTAAAAAGACGCCCAATCTTCATGAAACTTGATCGAAGTATAACTGAACTCGTTGTCTGAAGTTGGTATTATTATATTTAAGTTACATATGCATTTATTCGAGATCCATTCTCCATTTTGTGCGAGATATTGGTCTGAAGGAGCTCAGTTTTGACTAATTCCCGAGAACAGAAAGCAGCATTATAAAAATGAATGGTAGGAAAAGGAGCGCTATCTTATGCTGCAACAATGTTCTGAAGCGATGTTTGCTATCAAACACCTATTTCTATCGTTTTTTGGCAATTTCGTTCAAATTCACTGCTGAGTGCGCCGTTTTAAGGGCCTCATCGGGCTACGCGTCAGCTGAAGTTCGCGTCCTGTGGTGAGAGGTTCCTGGCCTAATGGGCAAGCTCATCCACCGATCTGTGTGTGAGCTCATCCAAACGTCGTCAAACAAGGTAGAGAACGGTGGACTGGACGTAGAAGAAGTACTTAGATGTCTGGTAAGCCTGAGGTGCAAGAGAGGAGAAGTACGAGGAGAAACGGCAAGCGCATGGTTGCCCTGAACGGCGTCAAACAACGTAGGGAACGGTTGACATAGAACAAGAAAGAAGTGCGAGGAGACGCGGCAAGCACATGATTGCCCTGAACTGGGTCAAACAACGTAGAGAACGGTTGACATAGAAGAACAAGAAAGAAGTGAGAGGGGAAGCGCCAGCAGCAGCTAAGGACTCAAGACTAAGAGAGAGTGTGTATTTCTGCCACCAATTTCTGCCAGGTAGCAGAAAGTGGCTTTTATTCAAATGCAAGAACCACTGTACTAGAGGACAAATTTCAGAGCAGTGTCCATGACGTCATCAATCCACCTTGCGTTGGATCATCACTGATCCGTCATTAATTCTAGGTTGAGAGAAGTTCAACATTCATTTGCGAGGAAAAGAGAATTCAGTCAGGGACGCCACTCAAACATGTTATTACAATCTATTCATTTCTTTTCATAAGCAAAGCTCATTACATCGGATTTTTAAAATCGATTTGAAACTTAAAAGTTATTGAAAGATTTACGTGAATCAATAATCTATTATAATATTGTTTCTTTTGGCCATGGCAACCCTGGTTTAGTTTGAGAATTCTCCATGTGGTGTCAGTGTTTGTTCATTTGACAGGGTGACCACTCGAACGAAAGGTTCAATGAGAGGGGCAACATTTCTTATCTTGTTTAAAACAGAAATTGTGTTCCTTTTGTCTTTTTTTAACTCAATATTTTAAGCCAGTTTTTGACAGTGGTCTTTGAACTATTTTTGAAGAGGGTTGTTCAATGTTGGATAGAAGTGGTCAATTTGGGTTATGAACCAACCCTAATCAATTTAGTCACCTTGAGAAACGTGCGACCATTGTGAATTCGAAGAAGATGTCACGCTAAAAACCTTGTGGATTTACCGATCATTCTGGTTATCTTGCCATCTCCAAGTGTCATATTCTAGTGTTTTAGTGCACAAAGAAATCCAGTAGTGCTGATTGAGAAAGAAAATTTGGATGGGTCGTGTGTGGCCCTTCAAAGAAAAAGAGAGCTTGACTTCATCCTTCTTTCTTTCTTCCAATCCAAGACCATCGTATTCTCCATTGATGAGACCTAC
Source organism: Tigriopus japonicus (assembly GCA_010645155.1). Lineage (NCBI taxonomy): Eukaryota > Metazoa > Arthropoda > Copepoda > Harpacticoida > Harpacticidae > Tigriopus > Tigriopus japonicus. The sequence goes on from JAAGOF010000132.1 coordinate 22,525, forward strand.
TCAAAGTCAATTGTGTCACTTATTTGTTTGTTCAGCATGCTTTTGAGCCTTTCATCTCTGTCAGATCATTCAATGGATAGATGGATGGACAAGAACTGGATCGTAGGATTTATAAAAAGGTTCAGGGAATATTGGTCTTCTCTTGCCACTACTGCAAACTTTGGTGTGGTGATTCAACATGAAAATGAATGGGAAAAAGCAATGGAAACATCACCAGTTAGACAAGAACAAGCACGTGGAATTGAAGTGGCAACCCTTAGATACAGAGACAGACTAATTTTGATAAAGATCAACTATGAGAAGACCAGTCCACACAAGACATCAACGGTTAACCAACCACAAGAGAGCGCCTTCATGGCTAGATTGGACTACATCCACAAAGATGCTAAAATTTGCGGATGATTTGAAGATTATTGGGATTATCTTGCAACCTCAAGACGAGAAACGAGTCCACAGTGAGCTCAGCAGAAGATTGGGCCTCGAATAATGGAATGACCTTCAATGTGGATAAGTGTGAGTTGATGAGGTTTGGAAAGAGGCCAAAAACCACTCCCAAGGATATCCTGAAAGGCCAGGAACTTGAGAGCGTAGACATGGAAACAGATCTTAGTGTCATATTCGATCGGAACATAAAATTCCGTGAACTCTGTGCTGATATCGTCATGCGGGCGAGTAGAATGATGGGTCTTGTGCAACGCACTTTCACCATGAGGGACAAGAACATTTTAACTAGACTGTACAAAGTGTAGTTAGACTTATACTTAATTATAACATGACTTTTTGCACTCCTTGAAATGTTATAAAATACAACCATTCACTTGAACACACATCCTTTCTCTGGTTATTTGCCATTGTTAAAATTTTGTTAGTTCCGCCATTCACTCAAAAACAAATGTTATTTGTAAAATAATCAAAATTCATTTAATTAAAGGCAGTCATCGCATGTCCTAAATTCCCGGTGTTGGCCCTAAGCTGGTGGTCCTTCGACCTTGAAATGAATCCTTCGTAGAGTCATCCTTGTCATATGCCATCACTGATGTGGCTGTCTCACCATAGATATAGGCGCGAATCGCCTAGATTCCCAACCTTGAAGGTCCATCTATTGACGGATATTTGAAATTCGGTACCGAGATGGACTTAGTCGTTTTTTTTCAAACTCAGTGAATCAGAACTCTAGCACAGACATACACAGATATGACAAACTGAGCAAAATGGGTGCTTTGTTTTGAAGGAAAAGTCACAGTTTGTTGTTGTACTGCATTCAGTTACTGCTGAAAAACAAGTATATCCAAACTAATTACTCAGAGCCATCTGCTTTTACAGCCACCAAACTTATTTCCACCTTCAAAATGATTTGATAAGATATTTCAAGACAATATCTTATTTCCAAACAAGGGGTTTGGCAGAAGGACTATTATCATTTACATGTCAAATAATTGCATGCTAAGAGCAATTGTGTTTATTGCATAAATAAGCAATTAAAACCCCTAAGAAATATCAGAACTCAAATTTGGTATTTTTATAAATGTCTGCAACATGTAATTTATCCCAATACAAACAAAGATTTTCATGTGTGGAGCAAGTAAATTTGGACATACTAAGCTGAAAACTGGAAAAGTGGAAATTCAACAAGTTTCCCCACATTCTGTGTCTTCAGCAAAAAGTAGTCTTTTAAGACCTGGTAGTATGTCGCATCTGGGGATATCTATGAACTTGAGATGTTGTGATCTTGCATGCATTGTGACTGAAGTGTAAAGTAAAAAACCCGTTTTGAAAAAATACACATATCATATCATCATATTGAATTAGCTGTATCTTTTCAAAAGCAAAAGAACATTGTCCTGTGTGTTTTAAAGCAATATATCATTTGAAGTCTTTAATTAATGGCTGGGCTTTTTGTTTCCATCCACGATGTTCAATCCCGGAAATTTGTTCAACATTCCTATCAAGTGGCCACACTGAAGGCTATCCCTTTTTTTCTTTTTTCCTCGGTTGCTCCATGGACAGGGTTGCCGTTCAAAAAACAGTTTAGCAACTTGGACAAACTAACCACCCACGGCTGCACTTAACCAAAAAGAACCTTCATGAGAAAAAAACTAAAATTATACAAAACTTCGGGTTTGTGGGTTCCTTGGAACTGTAACCGTGTCGATGCATGGCAGTAAGGAAATGAAGGGTTATAGTTCATTTTTTAGTTTTTTTACAGAATATCTTGCCATATTTTCCTCAGGGCAGTGATTAAGTCTTTCAAAGCCAATCTGGCATAAGTGTTGCCCAGGAGATGCAAATTATATTTTTCCTTCGAGTTGCAATGTCTCAAAGATGCCATATTATTCCTACTTGTTGGAACTGTGGATTTCCAAGTTCGAACCCAGGAACGCATTTATATCTTGGTTGATATTCATGAATATGTTAGGTTATGTGAATATCCTTCAAGTTTGGTCACGCGTTTCTTTTGAGAACATTCAACATAAAAGTAACCCTTAAAAAGACCCGAAATATTTGACATTGAAACTTTATATTTAACCATTTACTAAACAATAGGTATTGTCCCTTTTCATCAAATTGTAAATATTCTTACATAAACATTCTACAGATTAAGAGTTTTTATTAGAATCCATTTCATAACAATCAATTTAAAAGCAATTCAAATATTTGGCATGATTTTGATAATTTCTTAAATTAAAAAAAAATTTGAAGTCAATCGCTTTAAATATTTTTGGTCGCTCTACTCATATTCATAAGTAATCTGAAAGGTTTGCAGGTGCTTTGAGCTTTTTGAACATTTCACTATGGCAATCCTTTCCTCAAGACAACAACATGGTCTCAACATGCTTGCTTTTCTTCGTCATGGTCCACATCTAAGGAGTAAAATCCGTGAACTTGTGACGTGATTTATCGTTGAACTATGAATGCCAATTTGTGCGTATTTCTGGACTGAGACCTTGATTGACGAGTCCACAAATAAAGCAGTCAGACAGACGGGCCGTAGCCTTTGGCATGGATATCCATATATCGTCGTCTTGTGGAGTAAATGTATTAACCTAAAGACAACCCTCGTTACTAATAACGCTCAAGAAGACGATCCTTTTCTAATGTCGCATGGTTCCCATTGCTAGGCCATAAAGTCTACACACTTCACGGAAGGGAGACAATGAGCATCCTCACCATGTAGACCAACGCACAAACACCAAACACACGGAAATTTGGGCATGATATGGCAAGGTCTGCTTTGCAAAGTATTGCAAAACAAAACTCCAGAATTTGACTCTCACATACTAACGACCATGAGAGTATAACAACATCTGAGTAATTGAAGACCAAGGCAGGAGTTTTGGTGAATTCCCGGACCCAGTCATGCCAAGAGGGTTGAAGCCTTAGGAATTAATTTTTCGGGGATGACGATTGACGAATGCTTCGGTATCAACTTTTTTGACCACAACCTAATAATCTGGATCCAAGAAGGATATAGACAAACGCACATGATTTTCACTCAAGAAGGTTAAAAGATAAATACCAACCACATTTTTGCGACCTGTCGAAATAAAGTACTGACACCAAACAAATCCTGCGAAGCTCAATCGTAATCATCAAGGCCAAGTTTGCATCTTGCGCGATACTCATCCGCTTATAATTTGTTAACCATCACCTTAAGTCCAACTATGGCGGGTAGATTGGTGCATGCAATTTCCAACTCTGCCTTAGTAGGTCTTGGAGACCTATTATGGGAGCGGTTTAGGATTGATTAAGGCATTTTGCTCCTGTTCACATTACAAGGCACACCCTGCAAACTATGCCCCAGTGCAACACATGCATTCCCGTGATGTAATAAAGGGAACATCATTTCTTTTATTTTGCTCAGGGCAAAAAAATATTATTAAATGAACCAAAAAATAGGCAATAGACGTATAATAAATTATAAGGATTGAACAAAAGACAAGAATACGAAATTTAACAAGCATGGCTCCCATTAAAGTCATTGACGCTGGCAAGTAGATGGGCGGCATATATTGGGTTCGAGATTTCCTTCACTGCATACCTAGACCAAGTTTTATCATATTCAGCGTGAAGGCTCTCGTGCGCTTGTTCAGCGTATATTTCCATACTTTTCCCGCCTCTTGAGACCACGAACGGGACCAAATGATCCAAAATCAGATGGACTTTGGTGGTTAGCGACATTCCGCTCTCTCGCCAGGCAATCCGAAAATTGTGTACACACTTCCCAAGAGTAGGGATGTCAACCACACTCATGCTGTACACGGAGTTGAGCTCGTGAAAACATCGGAATACCTGGACGTATTTTCCACCCTCGATTACTCGATTCTCCTCCATCAGAATTATTCCAAGAGTGTCCACGTTCTGAAGCAGCTTTTGACATTCATTCCCTTCAAAGCCAGATCCGTGATAGCGCTCCTCGCGCACATGAAGTCGTTTGGGCCACAACGTTACGGAAGGAATCTCTTGAATCATTTTGGAATACGTATGGTTCACTATCCCAAGGCGGATATGGAGCCAAGGGAGTGTGCATACTTGTAGGAGGGGAATGGATGGAGCCTTATGTTGGAAAATGATGGGCTCACGCTTGATAGAGTTAAAATCCTTGGCCTTGGCATTAGGAGTTGTGAAGAACTGCTGGAAATTGCTCTTCAAAGAACCCAATGTTCTCTCCTTATAACTCATTTCACTCTAACACCCATTCTCCCACAAGCAAAAGATGCACGGGTGTGTACTGGCATGATTTCCCAATCCACATACGAGATTGAAGCATTTGAGGTCTTGGGAAAAAATATCTTCGAGATCCTCGCCAAAATCCAAATCCAATTTAGTCAGCAACATCTTGATGTGCTCATACGTTTCCTTTACAGGTGCAATAGCCAAAAGAAACGTCCGCTTGACCCCCGAACTCTTGAAATGATGACTTTCCGAGGAGATCTGCCTGTACACTAAGTTACCACTGACCTGAAAGTTCAAACGACTGAACGTTATCTTTTGAAAAATAGATAAGCTAAAATTTGATATTGTTTGTTACCTTGAGAAAACCTCGGCCTTCATCAATTGAAAGTCTCAGGATAACATCCATGGATTTGGAATTACGTTCCTCAAGGATCGAGTTGAAGAAAGTCAAAGGCTGGCGACAGAAAACGATGGGAAATTTTCCTCCATCCACAGGAAATGTCTCTTCACAGACCGTAAACAGAGACGCAAATTTCCGATTTGCTTCGACCAATGCTTCTCTGAAGCCCGGTTCCACTTGAATTGATCCACGGATCTCCCCGACAAACTTCTGGGCTGCCTTGCCACTGATATTAGCCACGATTTTGGCTCTCTTTAAATCCTCAACCGACACCGATCTTGCGCTTTGCTTCACCATCTTATTATATTTGGAGTCCATGGCGACAAATCGAGCAGGTCTTCCCCTTGTGGCCAATGTCAAGGGGACTTTGGAGTCCATTTTCTCCTTCAATGTATCAGTGGCCAAAATCTCTAATGTCCGTTGAGGAATTATCTTCTTGATGTTCTCCAAGGTGCTGGCAACCGTACACGGATGATCACAATGAGGGTCGATGGGGGCAAAGCAACGAAGGCACAGCAACCCACGGTCAGGAACGTACCCTTGAGGTTGATTCCCATTGACGTTGGGTTGGGGCAGCGCCTTTTTTGACTCGCTAGTTGGTCGGCCAGGTCCTCGTTTACGCTTCTTGGAACCTCGTAGACCAACAGTTTGAAATGAACGGCAAAGAAAGCAAGTACATTTGGATTCACCACGTGTGGGGCGGAAGTTGATCATGGTCGAGTATTCAACGGGCATCTCTGGCAAAACACGTGAAAAGTCCAACTTTTCATAAGCTCTCAGTTTTTGCGAGCAGTTCCCACACAGGCCACTAGGGAGGCGGAGATCAGCCACATCGTAGTCCTGAACCAGGTATTCGGATACCAATCGCGCAAATTTGGCCTCGGTGATGGGGAGCAAGCTCTTATCCAAGCAAACCAGGCAAAGTCCGGCACGTGCTTTGTTGTGGGCGTCCATATTTCAATTGATGACTGTTAAGAGTGACCCATGACTTTATATGATCACTAAATAGTGTCGCTCGCTCATTGTCATCGCATGAAATTGAAGGCTAGCTTGCTCGTATTCGCTCGCACACGAGCAGGAAAAGTAATACATTTAGCACATGGACATAATATCAATTTGATTAATCTTGATATTCGTCAATGATTAATCCAAACCAACACACAGGAATCCCTTTGTCATGGCACTTGGCAAATTTTGAGCTGTTTATACTTTGCCAAGAGTACTGCCAAAATGATATTCAAAGAAAGACCAACTCTCTCACCTTGGAGTTTTTTAGTTTTGGTCATGTTCAAGCGTAAGTAAAAACAAGCAACACAAAGAGTGCAAGCTAAACCTGAAGCAGCATTTAAAGCGGCCGTGATTTTTGTTCCACTCAAACTGCAGTAAATTATTTTATATACTCATAAGCAGACCAAGGATAAAAAAGTTTTTTTCCTACAGAGAAGAAACTCTCAAATGTTGGCGTGGCTAGAGGGCTGGGGGCGTGGCTAACTCTCCTTTACTGCCAGTGTTCAGCTGACCTAATCTGACCTACATCGTGAAACGTCTAATATTTCTGCTCTCCAGGGAAAAAACTTTTTTATCCTTGCTCCATGCAGATTGCCCGTTGAGGCAACACTGACAACGAACTTGTTTTGAACGACTCAAGAGGTACCCTGAGGAAAATGTGGCGAGAAACTTTGTAAAAAACCTAAAAAATGAACTATAACCCCTTATTTCCTTATTGCCATGCATCGATGCCTTCAAAATTCCAAGGAATCCACAAACCCGAACTTTTGTATAATTTTGTTTTTTTCCTCATGGAGGTTCTTTTCGGTTTAGTGCAGCCGTGCACCCAAAAAAATTGTGATGTTGACGCACCATTTATAAATTCAATGCCATGTGAAGTTCTCCGATATCTAAGATTCTATTTGAAAATGCAACTTTGAACCTGTCTCTCATGGCACCAATACGGTAACTTCAATGATTCATTAGGAAACTCCGATTCTCATGTTAGTTGACATTTATCCCGGTAGAGAAGCAAATTCCAACCAGAAGCGTCTTTGATGGTCAACACCGCAATCTATTGATGATTACTTTCAAATTTGAAACCGAGATGGACTTAGTCGATTTGAGCCCAGTGGGCTTGGTTGAGCATGCGCGCAAAACCTGTTTTTCGGTTTCAACTTCAGAGTTGCGCCGCAAGGGTCCCTCGTAGGGTTGGGAGTCTCCCTCACTGGAAGTGAGTGTGGCCAAGCCGTCTCTGGTCTCACTCTCGACACCATTCGGACGTTTAGGCTGCTGTTTTCAGCTGATGATTTTTGTAAACAAATCTTTGTTTACTGGTACCCTCCGAACTCGTGTAACCTTAAAAGGCAGGCTTTTGACCATTCCGACGTCTAATAAACCTTTATTAAGCCTAAAGAAACATCAGTGAAACTTAAAAAAACAAAGAATGGAACGTGTTATTGGTTGTTAAAATAAAAATAATGGTCGACGGTCGATTGGGAACTGAATACGGATCGCGGCCGTTGCGATAAATCGGTTCAAGCCGTCACACGAGATTTAACATTAAATTCCTAATTGGATGTGTTCCATCTGGGAAACAAACTTCGTCTCGAAAGGATTTGGAAGACGCACAACCGGTACCGAAATCAGGGTCAAAAGTGGACTTTTGAAATACATTCAAGAACGAGATATCGTTTTTGCCGGCAAAGGATCTCCACACATTCAGACCAAAATTAGAGAGCATGGTGAAACGTTGGTGATGTCCCCTTTTATAACAGGAGTGCAATTTACCAAGGGTGAAAACGACGATGGACACCAAATTGCTGAAGTTCGTGTTCTAGTGGAGAGAGCAATTTAACGGATGAAGCGATCCAAGGCTCTGGATTTTATGCCATGCAACATGTTGAACTAGAAAAACAAAATTCTTTTTGTCTTTGCCGATATTGGTAACCTTCCACCTAATTTGATTGACGATGCTGCCCAAGAAGTCGACGAATGAAAATACAAAGTAGTGGTACATACAAGGCATTAAAAGCGTTTATTCTCAATATAACAAAAAAACACGTAAATTGGCCTTCCACTCGAAAAACTGAAGCTGATCGCAGATTACGGATATTACTTGTACTTTTGAGGACTAACATCTGAACCTAAATTTGATGGGAATACTGGTGGCTTTTTTGAAAGAGCCTTCTGAAACAAATTTAACAACTATTGGGCCATTCTTCCAAGAGACGGACATTTAATATAAAACACTTGCTCTTCTATTTTCAATCCCCAATCCA
>JAAGOF010000132.1:32482-47956 GCA_010645155.1 Tigriopus japonicus
CCAGAGCCAGTTGTGACGAGATGAGGGACGTGGCTCGAGGCAGCTGTCTTCTACGCCAGCAACCTGACCAAAGTGCGCGACGTCGTCAACAGCTTTGACCAGACCGAAGCCAAGAGCATCAGGGAAAACCAAGAATTGATGTCCAAACCAAGTCTGCAAGCCCATCTGACCTTCATAAAAGTGCATCTGTCGTTCCTCCCCAAAGCCATCACGTCATTGGAGGAATCTGGCATCAGTCTCAGCCGCTCGCTCCAGATCATCACGGACTCAAATGAAAAGATGAGTCGAGTCCCTGGGCCCAAAGGCGAGATTCTGAAGGGGAGGATGGAGGAAGTTCTGACAAAGAACTCGGGCTTGACCGTCCTGTCCAAGATTGGGGAGGTGAAGGATGGCACCGGAGCTGCCCTTCCTGCCGGATTTGATGCCGCCGATGCTGCAAACCTGGCGTTCTGTCCCATTGTGTCCGTGGACGTGGAACGCACGTTTTCCGTGTTCAAACACATCTTTGCAGACAGGAGGCAGTCGTTCTCGGAGGAGAACCTTGAAAAAAGTGTTGTTGTCAACTGCTTCTTCTCGCGCAAGCGATGAATAAATCAATATGATGTTGGAAATCTGAAAAAACACTGTCTAGATCATCCTTTTTGAACGGCTAAGAAATTATTTTTCAATTATTTTGGCCTTTTTTCACAATTAAAAAATAATTATTTTGAGGAAAATCTCCAATTATTTTTACTTGCTCTACTGATGTGCTAGCACGTAAATGTGCCTTGAGGATGCAGATGATCATGTTATTAAACTTCTGTGCTGAAAGACGGTCAAAACGACGTCTTCTTTCATGTATCTTAAAAATCCACTTTTGACCGTGACTTTGGTCTCAGTTGTGCGTCTTTCAAATCCTTTCGAGTTAAAGGTTATCTTCCCAGATGGAGCACATCCAATTAGGAATTTGATGGCAAATCAAGTTTGACTGAATATTTTCGTTTGACAGCTAATCCCGACTTATCGCAATGGCTGCGATCCGTATGAAAAGAATGAGATCGAATTCCCAATCGACCATCGACTATTGTTTTTATTTTCCCAACCAACAACACGTTCCATTCTTTGTTTTGTTAAGTCTAAATGATGTTTCTTTAGGCATAATGTGGGTTTTTAGACGTCGGAATGATCAAAAGCCTTTCTTTTACGGGTACACGAGTTGGGAAGGTACCAGTAAACAAAGATTTGTTTACGAAAATCATCAGCTGAAAACAGCAGCCTAAACGTCCGAATAACAGTGAGCAACGTAAATACTATTTATGCACCTGCAAAGGAAGGGAGTAATGGCCAAATCCGGCGGAGGGAGTTTCATTTTATTGGGGACCCGAGGGCGTCAATTAAAATGAAACGAGTGATGTCGGATCTTGACCATTCCTCCCTTCATTTGTGGGTGCATATGGTATTTTGTTGACCAACTTATCCTTTTTGGGACTTCCGTTACAATTTTTCAACCCTGAAAATCAGTTCAACCACGGACATTCGTACTATCCAACTAGAATGCTTTGCTTACTCAATACCGGTATTAGAAGCAAGCTCCGTTCACTTCTAGTACATCAGTTGGTGTGTTGGCTACTCAGTGCCATGGTATAAAAGCCTACCACGACTACTTCAGTGGATCATTTCCCGTCAATGAGACGGGGCCTTAGACGTGCAAGTAATTGCGCGTCTGAGATGTATTTGTAAAGACATGATTCATTCATAGGGCAATAAAGTGATTGGTAGGGTAATAAAATGATTTGTAGGGTAATAAAGTAAGTGGTAGGTGAATAATATTTTGGACCTGCCCTCTTCGGGCTTGGAGGAAGTCTCATAAAAGGAGAAGGCGGTCAATAAAAGGCATTTCAAAACGAGGAAATAACTTTTGCGCATTCAATTCTCCCAAGTACTGCCGTTGATTATAAAAACCAAGCTACAATTTCTTTCCATTCTGTTAAAATTCATTTCATCATTATACTGGTCAATCGTAACACTGTTTGTCCCGCGTGGCTTCTCTCACGGTCACGACAGCAGTACCAAAATGAGGGCGCTAAATTTGAAATTTTTGAAAATCAGCTACACTTCAAATGGTCTATCCAGGCTTGTTCGAACGATGAAGTCTTCTTCATCGGGCGCTTTCATTGTTCAATCTTTTGCCCTTGCAAGCTCATTTGCAAGATAGTTGGCAACTAGCATGCTTTGCTGCTCATTGAACTTTCCTAAGTAGTCACATTGCAAGTGAAGCTCGAAAGAAAAAGCCTTAAAGCGACAGCTGGCGTTGCCTTAGACTTGGCTGTCGAGACCTCGGGCCCCCTTATCCCCATTATCCAAAATTCAGATGCAGACATTTACGAAGGCCAGCAATGCCATTTTTGAACTCAAGAGGGCAAGCCGGTTCTGCATAGTACCTTGATTTCTCTGTAAGACCGTTAATAAAGGTTTAGTCTAACTTGGCACTCAAGGCTAACTAGAAATTTGGACTATTGTCAAACACTAAAGCGTCGAAATCAATTATCATGGTCACTAAGTGTATTTACATCAAATGTCATGTCATTTTTTTATGAAATTACTATAATTTTACTTTAAAATATTTGACATCTTCGAACGTTTTCAGTGACGTTAAACGACGCTTCCCCAATGATCGAGACATGCTTTCTCTCTGCTCAGAGTTCTCTAAGGGAGGCGCCACTCTTAAGTATGTGCTTCATAAGGCAACTCCCCAGAGGAAGGTTTCAAAACGATTTATTGTTTACTAATGTATGAACTATCTTCCATAATGTTATTAAGAACCTTCAATGTCTTTTTTAAACAAATCATTGCCTTAATCCAATGTAAATGGTGCCTACGCTCTTTTTTTAGAACCTCTACTATCTCTAGTCTTTTGTTCGACCAAGCGCTCGCTCAGGACCTCTTTCCTTCTTAGCTATTTTGTTCCTGATAAGTTGGAGTAAGTAATTAATATGAAATTTTGATTTTAAATGCAACAACTACATCTCTCAACACTACCTGTACCGTTTAATGTGTAATTAAAAACCACCCTTTTCCTAATTTAATGCACCAGTGATAACTCTATGTGAAGTTCCTCCGCAACATAAAAACTGTGCCACGCAACCTCTCCAGCTGTCGTGATGCGGAGTATGTGGATTAGGGATTATACCCTTTTTGACGGGAAGAGGTCTAGAGGAATTTGTAACGTCTTTGAGCCAAACAGAGTACTCCAAGCAGGGTATCATAAAGCCTCGCAAAACGGGAACGCCTTGCATCAAAAAGTTTATATGAATCACCTTTTCTTCCTCTTGGTTACCTTACACAGGAACCCCTGAAAGGGATGGACACGAACTCCGATTTTTGAAAAAATGGTATGAGGCCGAGGCTTTATTTTGACACAACGTCATTTTTTCCTTATTAACGGCTAAAACTGTTGAACATATGTCTTGAAAGAATTCAGTCAAACTTTTTGTGTTAATATTTGTGGACTGGATGTTCTTCACCTTGATTTTAGAGGTCCCAGCACTCTTTTTTTTTTTTACTCGTCTTATGAACGTTTGACATTCAGCTCTCCAAAGGATTTTAGTCCTCATAACAATGAGGAAAATACGTAGATGGAATCTTGCTTCACCCATTAGTCCAACTTCAGTGAAACAATGCCAAACAGAAGTATCTGTGGAGTGTGGAGTGTTACTCCTCTTCCATCCTCTTCAACACCTCCACAACGCAGGAACCATTTCCATAAGAAAATGAAAGAACAAGAATGGTCTCATTTTGAAACCAGATGGAGTCCAAATCGGAGATGTTGTTAGCTATAACTATTGAAGGGCACTTTTGACGGTTCTGGATCAGATCAGCCATCTGATCCGGATTGGAATAGGAGCAAAAGCAATCACAATGTCCTTGAGACAAAATGAGTGAAAAACATGAGGATTAAATCCTTGATTGTGGATTTGATTGAATTTTTTTCAAGTCTTGGGGCTCAAGAAGGTCGGGACCACGCAGGACTGGGGCTAAGGGTCCTTCAGGGCCAAAGGATCATGTCTTATCATTGCAGGTATTGGCTCTCCAGGCTTGATAAGATTTGATTGATCTTCTTAGATCCCTTTGTCCAGGAATTAACAATCTGATTGAATGAAAAATCCCCACGATTCAATCTTGATGGGAGTATTTTATTCTAAAGGCTTTGAGAGGGTCCATGTAATCCGGGTTAGACTGTCAGATCACCAATATGGGCTGACTGACTCGAAAGGCAGACCAAAATATTGAGCCCATCCATTGCTAGTAGGTCCACCTGATAGGTTTCAAAGTCATCTTAATTTGTTCTTCATTTGATCAAATTCTTGACACTGAGGACTTCTTCTTTCTTTGTTCTATATAGACCTTAATCCGAACGCAAATTCCTCTTGAAAAGGGATTAAGAACTAACTTTCCCACACTTACTCTCACCTAATCAAAACGGGGAGTTTTATCGCACTCAACCATCACACAACTTGAACAACTTAAGAATATTTTTACCTGTCCTTATTATCCTGAACTAAAAGACACAACCATACAATAAAAGAAATTCGAAAATGGACCATCATTTATAGAACATTAAGTTATGCCAAGGTGACACAACCTATAACAACCTTGATTTCATACAAGTTTGGCATGTGTTAATTAGTTTAGGATAATACCTTAAATATTGATGGATGGGTTCAATTGTAAGTTCAAAGATACTAATAAGACGTTCAAGTCGGATAATAGATGAGCTCGGGAAAAAACGTTATTTTGTTGTTGATAATTCAAGGAATCGTAAGATATTCTTTGTTGTTCAAGTTGTGTGTTGGATGTGCGTAAAGAAACTCCCCGTTTTGGTACGGGCGAAAGTTGGTTCTTATTCCTTTTTCACGAGGAATTTGCGCTCGGATTCAGGTCCATATTCATTCTGTTTGCTTTAGATAAGGCTATCACTTGGTAACCTGTAGGTAACTAAGGTAACCTGGTCATCAAATTTCATTCGATCACTTGATCGTCATCTTGGAGAAAAGACACCTTGCGGGTTCATTCGCACTTGTGACCAATGAATTTGCCATCCATGATGCGATCATTTATTCAACCTTTCATTCACTAGTTCATGGCTGAACTTGTCTTCAAAACACCACTGATTTTGACTGACTGATTTTGGGGCGTGGGTTTGACCTTTACCAATGCTAGGACTTGGCTGGACCCGCTTGAAACACAGGGAACACCGACGATTGGCGCACTATCTTTTGGAACTTTGGTCGATTTCCGTTTGATTTTCCGCTCACAACATGGCCGTTTGTACTTCTTGTTTACGAACTCTCGGCCTCATACCGGAGGTTGCGTGACGGAGAAATTCCGCGAGTTCGTATCCAGTAGTTATACTATTATAATGGTTAAGGAAGCTCATGTACATGAGGTTCTTTAACATAGGTTATCCCTGGCTTACACGGCCCATACTCTGATTGTCCAGACTTCTTTCAAGTGATGAAAAAAAAATTGAGGATATACAGGATAGCCACGACCTTGGCAGATTAATCATACAAGGGCATTTTAACCTGGTTCTTGCCTTCAAGAAAGACGCGATTGGATATGCCAGTGAATGTAAAAGTGTGAAAATGTCTAAGGAAAAGAGAGGCTGAAGGAACTTGTGGACACTTTGGATCTTGTAGATGCGCTTACCCACCTAAACCCAAAACACACACGACACACTTTTCATGCCACAAGCCCAAAGGGAATGGTGGTAAAAGGTTTCCCCCGCATTTAAAGAAGTAGGCAGGACTATCAGTTGGTGTAGTAGTAGTAGTAGTAGTAGTAGTAGTAGTAGTAGTAGTAGTAGTAGTAGTAGTAGTAGTAGTAGTAGTAAAAAAAAATCTTCCAAAAGTAAACATTTTCAAAGAAGAAGTAGCAAACTCTAAACAATTTGTTCATTTTAGGCCAAATTCGTAAAAAAATCGTGCAAGTAAAGGCGAAAGTGCAAAAAGGCAAATAAATGGCTTTATGCAAGGACATCTAGAATAGAGGTGGACTTTTCACGGCACGGCAAAAATTCTAGATGTCCGTGCTTTATGTTACCAAAAATATTTTTACACTTTTTGCCCGTCCCTAGTCATGACTGGGGTGATTTCGAAAAAGTGGAGATATTTTGAGAAAGAGGTACTGGCCCACCCTCTTATTACATGGGATAATTCATGGACTTCTAAAGTGGACGTTGGTCGGAAAATTCGGGTGACCTGAAGCAGGCCGATGCCGAACATGACATAGCAATTGAAAAGACCTTTAAAAACTGTCTTAGGTAAGAAAATCTTCATAATAACGACAAATATAATGAATATTTAACATAATAAACAATAAGATATTTGGTAAATCATAAATAAACTGCAGCTTAAACCATTAAACATACTTAATTATGTTTAGGGTTACTGAGGGTTAATGTGTTCCTTTATGAGATTTTTTTTACTTGAAAGAAAAAAACGAAGAACCTGAGCTATCACAACCAATGTAATTTATCTTTTAACATAGGATAACATTAAAGCAATGCTCGCAGTAATAAGGACATTAATTGGAGCAAAGACAGTCTAAAAAGTAGGCATGGAGTTTTCTATGCCGGAGAAATCTTTTAAAAACAATCACTTTTGAGTTCAGTTTTAAAATTGAAAAGTATTGCCGCAGATTTATTTGAATTATGTTAATTATTTGAATTATGTTAAAAAGATAACAAGCAAGAAAGCGATATAATGTCACTTAGAACATACAGTCGAATCTCGATATAAGAAATTTCAGCTTAATAAAAACCTGCAGAAAGCCTGTGAGCTCTAGTGTTAAACGTGCTCAAAAGGTGGGCGTGGCCAAGTTTAAGTTCAAAGATGAACACTGGCCCCTTATTGTTGAAAGATTAGGCTAGTTGGACTTGATTTCCATTCTAAAGCAGGAACCATCAATAGATAAAGCTATCAATAAGCTAATTTCACTTTTTGACGAGATTTGTTTGTCCACTGGTATTCCAGAAATAGTGGCAAAAGGTAGGCCTTTGTCTAGAATTCCAAAGGTTAGGAAGAAGTTGTTCAAACGGAGTTGTCAGCTTTCGAATAGACTTCGACGTACTTCAAATCCATTTGTTGTAGCCTCCAAATCAAATTGGATGTGGTCCAATCAAAAATAAGGGCCTCCATTGATTCCGATCAGTTAGAGAATGAAAGTAGAGTGATCCAGGAGGTTAAGACTAATCCAAAGGCGTTTTTCTCGTTTGCAAATTCAAAGAGAAAAATGAAGCATCCTGTAGGACCTTTTGAGGTCGGCGGTAAAACCGTCAATGATAGTGAGGTTATGGCCAATATGCTTGGAGATCAGCTCTCAAGTGTATTTTCAATTCCAAAAAGGGTAGTCAGAGCAGGGTAATCAGAGCATTACTGTAGCATTGTTTTTGATGAGACTGGCATTAATAGTCAGGATAATCGACTGGAGGATCTGGTAGTCACAGATCAAGATGTTTTTGAGGCCATCAAGAGCTTAAAGCTCTCGAGTTCTCCTGGACCTGATGGTGTGACATCTCAGTTTCTGATGAAATGCTCACAGATTCTTGCCCCTGTTTTCTCCTATTTGATGCGTTGCATTTTAGATCAGGGCAAGTTTCCCTCCTCTCTAAAAGTAACTCATGTCGTTCCAATTTTTAAGGGCGGAGATAAGTCACTCCCTAGTCATTATAGGCCCATTTCTCGGACCTCCAGCGTTGCAAAGGTTTTTGAGAAGATTATGAAGTCCAAGCTTGTAGATTATTTGTAGATGATTTAATTCCTTCTGGACAGCATGGGTTTCGAGCTCATTGTAGTACAGTAACCCAATTGGTTGATCATATTGAGCAAATCATTGAAGGGCTCGAAAGTCATGAGTCAGTTGATGTAGTCTATCTTGACTTTGCCAAGGCCTTCGATAAGGCAGATCATGGTCTTTTGCTCGATCAACTCAAAGAGTTAGGGGTCCAGGGTAAGGTCCTGACTTGGATTGATATTTTTATAAGCGAAAGGAAGCAAATAGTTAAAGTCGAAGGATCTTTTAGCGGCATGTATGATGTCAAGTCAGGTGTTCCGCAAGGTTCAATTTTAGGTCCGCTCTTGTTTATTCTCTTTATTGCTCCTCTCCAGAATTTTAGAACAAAAGCCAGTATTTCTTCATATGCTGATGACACAAAATTAGTTTGTGGAAGGAATGGGCAGGACTCGAAATGTTTAGTTGAGGACTTGGAGAAGGTCTACTCTTGGGTTGGCGAGAGTAACATGGCATTGAACGGGATGAAATTCCGCACAATGACGTATGGGGCGTCAAAATTAGATGTTCCACTCAAAGACAATGGAGGTTGTGATATTGAGCAGGTATCGTCCATGAGAGATTTAGGAGTTGTCGTCCAAGATGATGGAAAGTTTGATGAGCATATCCAGTTGAAAGTGGGGAAGGCATTTCAAACATGTGGCTGGATCTATCGCACTTTCAAGTCCAGAGAAAGTATTAGGATGCTAACTCTGTACAAGTCGATTGTTCAGCCGCATCTTGAATATGCCTCACCCATTTGGGCTCCAATGAGTTCAGCAGGTTTGCAAAAGGTCGAGCAGGTCCAAAGATGTTTTACGAGGAACATCACAGGAATGAGAGAGCTCTCGTATTGGAGAGGCTCAAGAAGTTAGGGCTGTACACTACTCAGAGAAGTTATGAAAGGTATCTGATATTGTTTCTTTTCAAGAGCATTCATGGGCTCTGTCCTAACCCAGGATTTGAAATCAGTTGTAGCGATCGTAGAGGTTTTACGTGCGCTCTGAGAGCACCTCCAGATCCTAAGGAATCAAGGCTAGTTCGAACAATGAAGTCCTGCTCTCTTCTTTATCGGGCTCCTTCATTGTTCAATTTGCTACCCATTAGTCTTCGTCGGGAATATGTAGGAGCTGATCCTCTAACAGCATTTAAGGCAGGATTGGACAAATTTTTAAAAACTATGCCTGACCAACCCACTATACAAGGGTTGGATAGATCTGCCAACAGTTGGTAGATCAAATTTCTTATAAACATTAATTATTGAAACTATAATAATGATTAACTCTCTTTACAGGGAATCCCATTCCTTGTAGCGGTATTGAAAAATCCGCCCCCCCCCCAAAAAAAAAATTAATTATTAATAATAATAATAATCTTTCATTTTTTTCTGTCAAATTGAGATTGAAACAAGCTTTGTAATAGAGATATAAATGCATCATACACTTGTAATTTAAATTTGTGTGTTTTAATAACCATTTGTTAAAGCTAAATTTTTGAGCCATTGCGGGATTTTGTAGTAATAAAAGTAAGCTTATAAGTAGGGACAGGAACTTTAGACGAATAAACTTATTGGTCTTTTTTCGTCTTTATTCGTCTTTTTTACTCTTATTCGTCGCGATAAATTTATTCGTCTAATTTGGATTTTATTCGTCTTTTTTCGTCTAATCCGGCAATTACACTCAACTTTTTTCGTCTAATTAGTCAAAAAAATGATTTTTTGTTTTTTTTTTCTCAAATTTTAAAGCAAATAGACACTTTTTTAAAAAGTTCAACTCCAAAACTTGGGCCAAAGTAATAGTTTGATTTTCAGTTGCGTTATTGCACGAGCAAAATATGATCCACACTTGTATTTTAACTTGTAGAGTTTCCTGACAGACGCAGAAAGAAAAGGTCACCACTATTGGAATGAAAGGCTATCTGACTATGCAAACAACTAATGTGTCAGCAAACCTGCTGCTAAATATTACTCTATTGAAAATGTTGAAATAAGGACGGTTGACCATTGACCATTTCTTGATCATTTGGCACTTTTCCGTTAGTTAATTTTATAGATTTTGCCGTTTTGCACATGGGGGTAGCTGTTCCCCTCAATAGAGGATTTTAAACCAAGCTTGAAAAATTTGCCAATAGACGGCGTGAAAGAGTGGCCAAGTACTAAGCACTAAGCTCACAAGTCTTTTCTAGAGACCTCTAGTCTTTTCTCTTTACTGGCCCAACCTTCCCATCTATTGGTGAATTTTTCAAGCTTGGTTTAATGTCCTCTATTGGGCCACACATTAGGTCTACTTCATGGGCAGCAGTTTTAATCCTCTTTTTATCCTCGTGACCGGCAATTCATTAGTCTTTTTTGTCGTGTAAGTTAGTTTTTTTCGTCTTTTTTCGTCTAATGTAGCCTTTTATTCGTCTTTTTTCGTCTAATCGGGCAATTTTATTCGTCTTTATTCGTCTAATCAGGTACTTTTATTCGTCTTTTTTCATCTATTTTGACAGTTTTATTCGTCTAAACTTCCTGTCCCTACTTATAAGGTTATATAAAGGTAAGGTAAACTCCTCTGGTAGTTTCCTTGTATATTTTTATCGTTTCTTGAGCCAATTTTCTTGAGTCTCGATGTGAGAAAAATCTCGAAATAAGCAACATTTTGCTGCTGACAGAAAAGTTCCTTAAAATGAGATTCTATTGTACGTAACAACAAATACTTGTACATTTTCCTCTGCTTGATTATCAAGTTGGCAAAAGGACTAATGTAAATTATTGGTGAAATCTTATTTGCAGATCAATTTTGAATGGCTCTTTTTGATCAACAACCTCAAAAGAAGCCATGTAGGTTTTGTGCCAACTGATTGAACCATGAACAGAATGGATTTCGACAATATTTAAGGTAAACACGCCCATTAGACTTCTTAAGAATTGAGGAAAAGAAAGCACTCATATATAATTTGCCTGAGAACTAATTCAATCGTTAATTGCATTAGTCATGTCATGTAAAAATATCAGATTAAAATAATTCAAATAAGTGTGCCTTGCCAAGCAATGTTGCAACTTTGCCTTTGAACTCGTCGACACCAAAAACTTCCTTGAAATGCAAGCTCACTGAATAGCTGTAGATTTCTCCTGCCCCGAACTTGTGTTTCTTTTTGTTGGTTCGAATGTTTGTCACGACCCTAGACTTGGTAATTGAATATATCCATCTTTGAACCAGATGTGCCTTGCACAATTAATTCGGCATAACAAACAGCGACAAATTCATCGTTTGGAAACAATGTACGCATTTCGTCTTCATACATTTTCTTCACTTTCTCGATATATGGAAGGATAAAGTCCAGCTCTTAACCCATAAACTTGGCCACTCATCGCCGCCTTCCACAAAAGGTTTTATCGATATAAAGGGATGAGGATTTGCCTCCCCAATGAAGTTCTTACTCGTAGCTTTTCGGCCATGCTCGTGGTCTTCCACAAAACCTGGAAACAATGATGGCATTTGTTCACTTTGTGGTGTTTCTTGTCACTTTGCACATGTTATTTGATGCGGATGCGTTTATTGTTGTGCGTGGACATAGAAAGTCTTAAAAGAACTCGAGCGACGACGTTGCCATTCTAAGACACCTTCAGTCATTCATTTATCAGATTCTAAATCATCAAGCAAAGTCAATAATGAATGGCCGAAGCCAGAGCCGATCTCACGGAAATAGATGCAAATGTAATTTCAAAAGTTGTTGCAACTTGAAGTATTAGTGAATTCTTCCTTCAAATTAAGTTGTTTGATGAGGAGGAAACGGTTTTCTTCCGATTCCTTGGCATGCTCCCACCTCGAGATTCGGACATGCGAGAGCTGTTTCGACGTTGTAAAGGAATTCCATTTTCTCTTAATCCCACTGAGTACCATTGCAAGAGTCGTCTCGATGGTATAGTGAATCTCTTATTCAGGAGGGCTGACCATACCAGAAAGTCCACAAACGAACGTTGATCCCTACTCAAGAAAAATGATTCAGATCGCTCTAGGAAGGCTACACAATCCCGGTCAGCTCCCCAAGTCACGTTTTCATGAACATCATCCATGAGCGAATCGAACACAAGTGTTTGATGTCGGTCCGTCTCATAAGGGAAGATCGGGGATAAATTGCGGACTAATTGACGAAGAATATTGGCCTCTCCTTTCACAATATCAAATCCCAGGCTGGCAAGAGGATCCAATCCAACTGAAAATGAAAGTAATTTCGGTCAGTTGAGAGGGAGACTCGGTTGACCCGACATGACTTACCTAATTTCCAAATGACAGTTAATCGAAAGTTCAAAAGAGATTCAGAAGACTCGGTACACTCGTCCCATTCTGAAGAATCAAAATGATGGGCTAGGTTTTTATTGACCGGATCCTTTAACGTTGAATGGACATGATTATTCACTTTCGTTACAAAACCGGACTTTCTCAAGAAGTTCGCGACACACAAAAGTGAGTAGGGTGGATATCGAGGATCGGCGTGGACCACCACGTTGACATGTTTTAAGGAATCCTGAAATCAATTTGCAACAACATGAATTCTCACATAAAACTTAATTTCACTTCAAAACAATGGCATAAAAAATTAAGTCGAATGTGTTAATCTTTCCACGATTGGAACGAGAACGCACTTTCGGGAGTGCGTTTGTTTAGAAAGCATAAATTTTCTCTGCTCATCATATTTATCAAGTCTCAATTTGTGAAAAAAGTGATAAATTATAATTGCAGAGTTAGACCTCAATTACAATTTGGCATGATTTGAAGGTTCATCAAAGGCGAAGCAAAGGAAAAGTCTGTTTGGCAAGGGCTAAGGCTCGTGAGAATTAGGACAGCATTTAAAGACCCCCATAGGATCCAGATATGCTTTCATGCATGCAACAAGTTAAATTTCAAGTTCTGACACTTCGGGTGAGGATTTTGGAAAAATGTCCTCACTACTTTTGTTCGTTTTTGCATGACACATTTGACCCCAAAAATCAAACAGTGTTCAAATAAACGTGTAAACAATACTCAAGTAAGATAGGAAGACGTTTACATTCATAAAAGACTAGAGGAGTAACAAGTTTAGTGTTGACTAGAGCGCTATAATAAAAGAGTACGCGCATGTGCCATTTTGGTCCCAAGACGTCGGTTCCTTTGTACTGTGGGTTCGACCTGTTTGAGGCAACTTTACCTATGCACTATTTACTATCAAATTGACGCTCATGATCTTAGCTTACCTTTGAAAGCATAATATTTGACCTTTTTATCCTTTGAAGGCCAAGACTGGCCAAAACCGTGGGTGCCGGAAGATAACCTTCTCTTTCTTCTTAAACCTCGAAGCGCGTTCAAGCGCAGTGCTGCTGTGAATTGACTCGGTCACGTCAGCTCTTGACGAATCTCCACGCTGATTTGCATTGAGTTTCTTACTTTTTAAGAAAACTTAATCTAACTAGATACGAAATTGATTGGTGAATATTTAGAACGTCAATTGAAGCCATTTGATGGCTAGTGCCATGGTGCATAGGTAAAGTTGCCTCAAACAGGTCGAACCCAAGAACCACAGTACAATGGAACCGACGTCTTGGGACCAAAATGGCACATGCGCGTACTCTTTTATTATAGCGCTCTAGTGTTGACGAAACCTTTAAGATTCTAGTGATTCCACTTGGCTCTTCTTCCGGAAGGACAACCGTTCATCGTTTTCCATGTAGGTGACTTCGGAAAACGCAGTTAAGAAATTTGAATCGTTTAACTACAAAACTGAGGTCTTCCGTGCATTCCTGTATTCATGTTGGTACTATCGCAATGGTACTATGGAAACAAGGAACTGTGCATACCATACAGCGTAAGACACCAAAACTGAGACTCGACTTTGGAGGCATATTTTACTGGCTTTCTGGATAGCATCATCCAATGCTCCAAGGCAATATTCCTCACTGTTGAGAAGAAGGAGGGACAGAGGAGGTCCTGCTCTTTAAGCAAACCAAACATCCGATTTCTGAAATTATGCTGGGCATAGACGGCCAGAGGATGGACTTCTTCTGGTTCCGTCAGGGCCCAGACCATATAATGGCTAGACCTTGCTTCGTGCGAGAAAAAGGTGGACAACTTTGCTTCATCAGCTGGTACATAACACTACACCCTAAAATGGTGGGAACTTCAAACTTTTCAAAATTCTGCCAGCGTGGCCAAATCCTGAACAAACTCAACGTATCTGTGCCTTGTGTCAGGGCCTTCATGTGGGTGCTGATCAAGGGGAGCGCGTTGATTTCGGGCTTGTTTGGGCGGCCACTTGGCAGTCTTCTCGAATTTCGGCAGAATTCTTAAAAACTTTTCATCTGCTCTTTTAACGCCTTGTTGCCTGCCTCGCACACACTTACATGGGCATTTTCAATACATTGTGCCGTCTGGCGAAATGTAATGGTTAAACTGGAGTTGGTCACCCCACTTGGTGCTGATGCATACCTCGAGAATGTTATGAAACCTTGGCTGGACATGACACACTCCAAGAACATAGTGCCTGGCCACAAGTACAAGAAAGTTTTAAAAAAAGCAAAAAAGGAGCATCTGGTAGACTTCTGGCCTGACCACTTCTAACCAGTGATGGCTTATGAATAAAAGCCACTTTCTGCCACCTGGCAGAAATTGGTGGCAGAAAATGGCTTTTATTCATGCAAAAAAAGTGGCAGAAAGTGGCAGAAAATGGCAGAAAATGGCACAAAGTGGCAGAAAGTGGCAGAAAATGGCAGAAAGTGGCAGAAATTAATTTTTCAGAAACTCATATAAATCAATATTTTTTATACTTAAAGGGACAAAATTTGGTACTTTTGATGTCTAACTATGACCTTACCATCCCTGCAAAAGCTCATTGTATCGAAGAAGGAAAATACACAAGTTTATGAAATCGATCTCCTCGATTCGTTTTTGAAATTCCCTTTGAAGCCAGGGTGGCCAACGAGCACTCTTATTTTGTCTAAAATATACCCCGATGGTTAAACCTTAAATGCGATTTAGTTCTAATATGCTCGGTCATTATTTGAACACTATCGTTTAGAATTGTAGGTTTTTAAATGTTAAAATATCTTAAATGAAAATATTTTCAAAATTAAAATACTAAGGCCTAAATTCTGTTTTTCAAATCCAATTACAACACAGTCTGACAAAATTCATTTGAAGTAAAAAAATACTCGTTATTTTCAAGTCAAGTTTGTTTACTCAAATATAAAATGAAGCTAAACACTGACTTTCTTACCTTTTACAATTCCAATATGTTTGATGTATAATGACTTAACATTAAGTTTTATCAAAGTCTGATGTTTGATGCTTGCTTGCTATGAACTGAATTAGTTTAAATGAATTACTAGAAACCAAATTTAAAGAAAAATTGAGATATAATCCCAAACAAGTCATTATTGTTTTCTTTTTAAAAAATGATTATGGGGCTTAACAAAAAATTTCAATAATTCCTTCCTGGGGCACAATTCACTTATTAATTCGTTTAATTAATTTCGCTATCAATTAATAAACCATATGATAATATCAAGCATTCTAGAAAATAGGGATATTCTTATTCTGAAATCCCTTTTCAACACTATCAAGTATTATAGTGACTTATTATTACTATAAGTCACTGAATTATTATCACTATATGCCACATCAACGGAATAACGGATTTTTTTTTCGCCTT
>JAAGOF010000132.1:68215-87580 GCA_010645155.1 Tigriopus japonicus
TTCAACTGGTATGGGCTTTAAATCGGAGGTTATCGGCGAAGGCGTGTTGCCTTTTGTTACGGATATTCTTGGCTTCGTTTTTGCCAGGCGAGGAGGGGAGAACTCATAGACCAAAAATTTTCCAAAAATTTCCACCCTAGCAATCTTAGTTCACATTTTTCATCGTTAAGTAATTTCAACCAGTCATTTTTCAAGCCAACTCCAACATAATTTTCATGTTTAAATGAATTTTCAACTTGTCTTTATTGAGGGTTGTACGATCATGGAGTGGTGGTGATTGACTAGATGCTTTATTCATTTACACTTTGTACATGGAGGATTATACATGGATATACAGGTATATGACTAGACCGAGCACGAGCATACGAGTGGGAGCAAAACAGGGAATACAACATTTCCCCTCCCCGGGGAACAAGTTGAAATTTTATGGAAGTATGTATAAGTACATAACATAAGACATGAAAAGACATGACTAGAATGGATTACATATTGACTAGAGTTGACTAGGATAAGATTATATGACTAGGACACCACACTACAAAGATCCTCTACCACACCAGGAAATCTCATCCATCCAGGGTTGATTTGGTCTCCCCATCCCAAGCCACAGGTTTCCAGGGGCCGTCCGCACTCACCACGGGCCGTCTGCCGCATCACGGGCCTTCCGCTCGCATCACGGGCCGTCCGCACGCCACCACAGGTCCTCCGATTCGTTTCGGTCCACCTGCTGCATTCACAGACCTTCGCTGCGACCACGGACCTTCGAGACTCGCCCATGCGAGGGAGGGGAACCGGTTCTTCCGCCGGCGAGGACGATATCAACCGACTGTGCCATGTACGATCATGGAGTGGTGGTGATTGACTAGATGCTTTATTGATTTACATGGAGGATTAAATATACATGGATATACAGGTATAGGACTAGACCGAGCACGAGCATACGAGTGGGAGCAGAACAGGGAATACAACAAGGGTCAATGTAACAAATGTGTTACTTACATAAAAATGAAGTTCGTATTTATTATCAAATGCTGTTTGCTCTTTCTCAATTGTTCTCGAACCATACGTTATCACTTAGAGATAATTGTATTGCACACCAGGACCTTCATTTTATTGATTTACATTTTCTTCCCGAGTTCCAATTCGGTTTCCGGAGAAGCCGCTCAACCACCTCGGCAGCCACTCTCCTCGGCGCGCGGTAAAAAGGTCACAAGGTAAAAAGGTCACGGTAAATAGGTCACAGTAAAAAGATCACCGTAAAACGGTCACGGTAAAAAGATCACCGTAAAACGGTCACGGTAAAAAGGTCACAAGGTAAAACGGTCACGGTAAAAAGGTCATGAGGTTAAAAGGTCACGGTAAAAAGGTCACAAGGTAAATAGGTCACGGTAAAAAGGTCACAGTAAATAGGTCACGGTAAGAAAGTCACAAGGTAAGAAATTCAAAAGCAGAAAAAGGCACAATGTAACTTCAAATTGAAATGATATTAAAAAAATGTTGTTGTGCACATGGACTGCATGCCATACAATCCATGTACAGTTGCCAGTACAGTTGCCAGTACAGTTTTAATTCTTTAAATCTTCTCTGGCTTTGACGAATAAATATTTTTTCGACAAATCTTGTACAAAATCATTGACATTAATCATCAATAACATATTTTTACGATTAAGAAAAATAAGCCCAACCCCACAAATGATTGTAAAAAATATGAAAATGGTAAAGGTGTTCACCACATACATTGCATGTACAATTGTCATGAGGTAAGATGTGGAATTCATTTTTACTACAAGTCAGATGATGGTCACTGTATAAAACTTCCCTTGCCAGCTGAAACTGGGGAGCAAATATCGAGTTGCTTTGCCTTTTATAGTTGTGATACCTAATCCAGAACGTTGGGAAATTCTGGCTCTTTTGTATATCAGTTCTTGGAACAAAGAGAAATCGTATTTTAGCACTAGTAAAATGCAAGAAGCACTGAATTCATGGAGTGGGAGGCCAGCAATGAGAATTATGATTTCAAGCAGAAACAAACCATTTGCGTTCTTCTGCAAATGAAACTGGCTTGCATTGAGAAGAACACGTATTTCAAATTTCAGCCCAATTGAATGCCGGAGTGAAAAGTTATGCCTTCTCAAACTTATGTACTGAAGAGAGCATAGAATGAATGAACTCGTTCATTCTTGTTCATTCATTCTCGGGAGGATTTGCACTGAGCTTTGAGAGAGCATAAGTTTTGACTCCGACGTTTGATTGAGCTGAAAATTGAAGTACGTAGTGCACTCGACAAAAGAAAGGTCTTCCTCAGTCTTGACCATTGACCACACAAACAAGTCCAGGGGTTTCAGGTTTGGCGAGAACGGGGGCTACTTAAATTTGGCTCAGTAGCCGTCAATGGCTCATATGTTTTGTTGGCACCAAGGCACGTTGCAAGCATACTTCCAATTTTTTCTTCAATCATATTTTAAGCCTGTTAGAGCATTTCTAATCAAATTTTAGGGTTAAATACCCATTTCAAAGAAGCTAACATTCATATGGCGTCATTTTAGATGCCTGAAAACGTTTAACAGGCTCAAAAATTGTGGAAGTCAATTGATGAAGTATACTTCAAGCATGCATCTCCAAACACAAAACATATGACCTTATATCACCGGTTCCTAAACTGGGGGCCGTGAAGGATTTTTGAAAATTGACAAAGTAGGTGAACTTGTCCAAATATAATGCTTGTAAATGATTTTGAATATTAATACCTATCAGTCCTTCTTAACTATGCTTCAAAACAATTTTATTGTTTTTGAAAACCAAGAACCCTACAGTGAAGGTGTCAAGTACCACAAGAGGAATTTTTAGAGGAAAGCATAGATTTACATTGCAGTCTCAATTTCCAGGTTTAATCAACTGAATTTTTAATTGTCACTCACCTTAGTGCTTTCAATTCCATTGCTTGGTTTGGTATCTTTATCGCAGAGTCTCAGCAGAGTCCTTATTAGTCTATTTTGAATTGTTATTGAATTGAGTTGCGACCACACCAACTTCAATTTTTGGTATTGAATACCTTTTACTATTTTTCACATTACAATACCTTTGTTAAAGAGACACTCCTTGCTATTTGATTTGCTGAATTATTTGTTGCTTTTTAGTGTCATACTGACGTTTTCTTAACGTCCAGTTAATCCCATGATTGATAATTGTCTCAACCTCAGTTAAAGTATGATGTTCAGCCCAACAACATAATGTGTGTGCAATGATTGCAAGGCCTTTTCCTCGTGTGACCTTTTTACCTTGTGACCTTTTTACTGTGACCTATTTACCATGTGACCTTTTTACTGTGACCTATTTACATTGTGACCTTTTTACTGTGACCTATTTACCGTGTGACCTTTTTACTGTGAACTATTTACCCCGTGACTTTTTTACTGTGACCTATTTACCCTGTGACCTTTTTACTGTGACCTATTTACCTGTGACCGTTTTGCTTGTGACCTTTTTACCTACAATCCTCTCCTCTACGAAATTGTGCACGCAAACATCAGCACTAAGAGGAGAGTTTACGGATGCTTTGTGCATTTCTCCAAAGCATTCGACAGGGTGGATCGAACGCGGTTATTCCTCAAACTCCAACTGTGGGGAATTCCGCGTCCCATATGCGTCCTGCTGTCCAACATCTATGCAGGACTCAAATGCTCCATTCGTTCTGGTGAGGACCTATCCCCTGCTACTTCACATCCATCGGCCTTCCGCAGGGTTATCCACTATAGCCAATTCTTTTCAATCTTTATGTATCCGACCTGCCTGACTCCCTTTCTCACCAAGGCCCCATCATCAATAGCAATAGAATACAATAATTACAGTATGCAGACGACCTGGTTCTCTTGGCTGATTCAGCCGTGAAATTGCAAAATGCCATCAATGCTCTCCACGGTTATTGCCAAGAGAACGGCCTTCAAGTCAACACCATCAAGACGAAGGCCATGGTCTTCCATAGAGGTCGTCTGCCACCTACCTACTTCCACGTCAACAATAGTCCGATTGAAATCGTCAAGTTTTTTAACTATGTCGGTTTCACCTTCACCACTCAACTCTCCCTTACCAAGCACCTCAACCTTGCAATAACCAAGGCCAGGGCCAGGATCGGATACATACACAATAGACTTCCAATCAAGAACCTCCCTCTTCCAATAGTCCTTCAACTCTTCCGGACCTTCATCACCCCCATCTTCCTCTACGGCCTTCACCTCTGGCTTCCCAACTCTGCTCAATCCGCCCTCAAATCCGCCGATGTCACCTTCACCAAATTTCTCAAGCAATACCTCTGCGTGCCCCAATATGCCAACAATGCATGGACGCATTTCATATGCAAAACCGAGCCCTTCACCACTGGGCTGGCAAGGTTAGTGTCCAACAGTGTTAGGAACCTGACCTTTCCGGAGGTGATATCTGGACACATGCTATCATTCCCGGTCAAGGACTTGACAACACCTTACTGTCCTTGGCCCGACATCCCTTCGGAATATTGGCGGTCACGCACCTTCGTCAGGCTTCCTGCCCAACTCCATCAAAGACGGGAACTGACGAAGGATCTGTTCAATCTGACCCACCCTCTCTACTGCAATAACCAAGATTTTCATCATCTACCCCTACCCAACTGCATCTGTACAGTCTGTCAATCCCCGCTTCATTTCTTCCATGTGCACTGAACATATTCTAGTCAACTCACTGTGATATCATGATTTACATAACTATTTTTAACGTGTTTTTAACATTTGACATTTCTTTTATTCAGCAGACTTGAGGACTTTCAATAACCAAACTGCCCTATCAAATGAGCAAAATAGTTTAGATGTGTTTCGTAGAAGAAAAGGTTCCTTTAATCATGAACTTCGGCTTCCCGCATGATGAATGACGTCACAGATAGTCCGTGCCGGGTCAGGCAATCATAGATTTGAATGCCAATCTCTGCCTTTTAGTATTTCTAGCTGCCGTTAGCAGTGTAGGCTTGCCAAAAAAATCTCAGTTTTCAAGGGTCAGATTTTCGAAAAATTTTGCATTTATGGGCAATAGCATGGTTGAAAAGTATTGCAAAGTAATTTGAAAACAAATGGAGAAATTGGGAGCCTTCAATTAAACAAATTATTTGTTTTTAGGTTTAGTTGCCCCAGGAACCGATCTCCTCTGGCCATCTTGTTATTCAAAGTCCGGCATTCCTAATTTCAAAGTTCGGAAGAACCCTCTCAACTTATGTAGGGAAATTTTAGATAAAAGCAACAAAACATACCTTTTTGCTAAAACAATGTCAAGAAATGCTATTTCAACTTCAAGTTGTGCAGATAAGAAAGGCATTGTTGCAATTACCAGGCCAAAACCTTCGTTTTAGTTACCTCGCATGCTCATCAGAAACACAAGTCTTCCGAACTTTTTTTTCCCGCCAAAAATGATGACGTCACTAGTAATTGCTGTAATTATGATCTACCTCTTGTTTGTACAAGTATTTATACTATACGATATTCTTCGGAAATATTTTCACGCAACAGTCAGTTTCTGGTCAGTTTCAGCAATACACAAGGCAGACAAAATGACGAGAATGACCTCTCTATGCCTTTGCCAAATCAGCCTGGTTGCACGCTATCAGGGAAAAATACCTGGAATTTACATTAACATTATGGCGGACGCGAGGTCCGCCATATGTAAGTGAGTCGAGATATGGTAGTAGACTAGTAGACTGCCTATATTTCCGACTAGTGCATGTATATGTATGTTACAGATCGAGGGCATGTACGAGCGGCGAGCATACGCTCGCCACACCACTTCCCCCCGCGGGAAGAAGTCCGGGCCGGGGACACGGGAACGGGCCGGAGACACGGGAACGGACCGGAAAAAAGTCCGGTAAACAACCGCCCAAGTCCAGAAAACGCGTCCATACACGTCCGGCTGACGAAGGACGAAGGTCGATGAGCGGCGACGAAGGCCGATAATGTGGCCGGCTCACCTCTGAGCCGGCTATGTCGGGGTCACCAGTATGGTGACTAGTATATAAGTAAGTGAGTCGAGATATGGTAGTAGACTAGTAGACTGCCTGTATTTCCGACTAGTACATGTATATCACAGATCGAGGACATGTACGAGCGGCGAGCATACGCTCGCCACAATATCTAAGGTCTCATTTGTTGAAATCTGGTAAAAAGGTTATTAGGCGCAAAATAATTTTTTTACAAACACTACCAATAACTTAGAGCCTCAGCAGCTCTTTGTTCTTCGGCAGGGGTTTTTAAGGTTAGAGGGGATGGTGCATATCATGATGAAAATATTACAACATTCAAATTCTCCTTAGGTTTACTTTAACGTCCAGTGCTTGATTTCTAAAATAATCTGAAATCTAAAATACTTAATAATCTAAAGTAAATTAAGACATTAGAAGAACTATCTATACTGAAACGGTTTTCCTTTATTGCATTAACATAAACTTGGCTGAAACCAGGACTTCTGGACGAAAACGTAACTTTAAAGGGTTTTTCAATAATCCGTTGTGATCGAGTAAGACCCAGAGATCCGATTTTTCCTCACGGCGGACTTTTTATATTTGAAAGACGTTCTTACAAGAGAGAATGTCAAGATGTCTAATGGTGAAGTTGAAGGCTGAATTTGTCATGTAAGATCTCTTGATTCGACCATACAGGGTTGAACTCGACAGCTAACCTCCCTACTTTTGTGTGTTTGGCGCGAGCAGCCTGAAGAGGTACATCGAGTGAAGTTATTTCTATAAACGGAGAGTTTTTGCTTCAAATCCTCGGTTATTAACGTGATAGAGGTCAAATAAATCAAGAAGATACCCCATTGAGAGCATCTTAAAGCTTCGTGTCAAGTGCCAGAACAGTAGTAGTGGATAAAGTAGTGGAAATCGAATTCTACACATAATTGAACGAGTAGTTTCACCAAACTAGTGACAAAAGGAGCTAGCTAAGAGTTCTAAAAGATCCAAGTGAATGAATATCAGAGCTGGGCAAGAAAAAAGGAATTGATGAACCAGTCTGAACATTGAAGGAAAACTCTGCTTAGCTCTTTTTGTCGGTGGAACCAAGGGTAACGTCAAGGAAAGTCCAGTTTATGAACCATCCACCTTCCCGATTAACCATCTTTTGCCCTTCAAAGTCTGATGAAGATTTTTGAAGTTCTTTTGGTCTTATAAAAGCCTTAAGTGATACCGAGATGCTCCCAAGAAGCTCCAGCTCTAAAAAGGGATTCATTCACCTTGTTTTGGCATTAATCTTGTTCTAAACACGAGCATGAATACGGTCGAGATTTGCGACGTGTTGTCAGACCATTTGTTGCCACATTGGTCCGAGTTTAGGTTAATTCCTCAAAAAACTTACCACAACCGAAGGAAGAAACCTAACTTCCTTCATCGAAATCAAAAGCGCTGCCATAAAAAATGGCACCTAAATTAAAGTTCTTGCCCAAAAATTAGATACTGGACAAGATGCCAATTTCTTTTTATTTCGTTCAAAATAGATCCATGTATATCCATACATATTAATTACTCGTTGGATGGAATGTTATCCTCGTCTAGAAACTTGTAATAGTCTTTGCTGAAAGAAAAGAACATTTCTGTTTAGGAAAAAAAACTGTTTTATGTGGGAAAAGGTTTTTTGATTCATTTACATCGTCTCGCTTAATATATTTTACGTCATCAACTAACCATTCTGGGACATTTTCGGCCGAGTCGCATTCGTTAGTTTCTGTGTTAAAAACTAAACCCTTTTCGCAACCTTGAATCCTTGGCGAAACACCATTTAAGCAGATGTAAAACTTGGCACAGTCTGTAGGGTCTGCGTATTTTGGATGAGGATCAACTACTCCGAAAGACCCTTTTCCCTCAATGTCGAGATCAGGGCATCTAAAACCGACATCATCATCAACCTTTTCTGAAATCATCAATAAACATCAATTAACTTAACGATCTTCATCATCTTTATTGGAATTTAAGCATAAAAAAATTAAAAAACTGTTCGCAGGCATTATTTTGAATAAATGACCGTAATAAATAAAGCAAATGAATGATTCGAAGCATATTTACCATTCTTACAGTTCAGGCGATCTGTGCCCTCAGGCCAATTGCATGTTCCCGAAAATTCGTCGAAATATAGACCAACTGGACATTCTACCTTTTCCGCCACTCCATCGATGCATGAATAAAATATGCGGCATTCAGTCTCATCCGGGTGGGCATAGAAACCATTCAAACGGGGACAAAATTCTGTCGTACCTCTAGGTGTTTCTGAATAGGAATAAAGTTTTTCGATAACACGTAAAAAAAAAAACATTCAAAATTACATACGAAGTTTCAACCTATTTCCACAAGGAACATTGAAATAGTGGTCACAGGGTTCTTTTTTACGGAGGGAAAAGTCAAACACAAGTCCATCCGGACACAGTCTCTCTATGGCTTCGCCATCGTAACATTCGTAGTACTTGTCACATTGTTCAGGATCCTCATATACTCCATTGGGTTCTTTGCAAAAGTTGTTACCTATGGAAGTTCTCATTTATGAAATTTTGATAGTAATTGTTACACAAATCAATGTAATCAAACTTGAGCCCACCTTGAGCGAAAACACAATTAAAGCAAACTAGCAACACAAAGAACTTCATGATTCCCTTTCTTTGACACAGGTGAACTGGAATCTCAAACGCTGAGATTTGGAAAAATGAAAGTTCCGCAGCGTGTCTTCTTGCTACCTGTTACACCTGCAGCGGAGGAGATATCTCGACGTTGCTTCCTGATTTCCCTTCCAAGAATACCAATCCAGGCCTAGTTAGTGTTTGGTCGAAGCGCACTAAGGCGAACATATGAATATCGGTATTTGTCGGTATATCATTATTGTTTTGTCGATTATTTTAAAAAGATCTTTTACCATTTTTTCACTAGAAAAAAACCCGAGCAGAATGGCCATTGCTCTTTCAGGAATGATTTTTTGGGAGAATGCCAATAGAAATCTAAATATATTATTTACTATACTGTTGAATAGTTATTCAATTTGTTTCAAAATGCTGGCTTTGCAATCCAACATACAATAAGAGAATGCTCGTACAAAGATCATTATTTTATCCATTTTGTTGATTTTTTTGTCGAATTTTTTGTGGACTATTGATGGAAATTGACAAAGAACCTGATGGACTTCGACCCAATTCACCTTCAACTTCACCTTTTGTGAATGTAGATCAAAGCTCTACTTAATCATCAGCAAGCTATTGCTCAGTCACTTCAAAACCAAAGGATGTGGGCAAGACATTAATTATGACACTAACATTCCTCTTAATCTCTATTAACAGGATCGATCGATCTGTCTTCTTATTATTTAGTATATCAATGTTCAAGAGATACTTTCAACAATATTATGGTTCTAATCGACACATTTAAAGAATGACAAAAATCATGGTGGCTCATGACACCAAAATTGCATATACTTTTGACACATTTTTAGCTCCGTTTTTTAAGTTCCGTTTTACGTTTGTGGGAGACTCGAACAACGTCCCTAAAAGCAGGTCTTTTTTGTAATGCCAATGAGGCGAAAGTGACAGGCTATTGGGGCACTGGTGCACTGTAAGAAAGACGCAAGATTATTTAACACACGACGTATTTTTGAAATTCTCAAATTCCGTTTTTTCCTACATATTTGTGATAAATCTTGTGATAAAACTAAACTCTCGAAGTAACAAACCATTTTCTGTTTAAATTTATTAGTGCCACCAATAAAAGTTTCTTTTCGTGCTTTTCTACCACTTGAAGTCGCTCATAGTATATCCAACTAACGTAATCAGGTGTCAGTGAAATCAAAGGTGAAAAGTTTTAACAAAATATGCAAAAAATTGTGCTCGTTTGTTTATTTTCAATAACAGCAGCGATTGAAGTGGAACTTTCAGGTACCAAGGATTTCAAGGACTTGAAATCAAAAGAATTAAAAAAAATAATAAATAAAATCTTCTTTCCCTCAGACTATGTGTGTGAGGAACCACATGGCTACTTTCCTGACTCTGAACAGTGTGACTTATACTATGAATGTAAGGATGGTGTAGCCACTCCAAAATTGTGCCCTGATGGTCTTTTATTTTTGCTGGGAGAAGCTATTAGTGTTAAATGTGATTACCCGTTCAACATTGATTGTGGATCAAGGGAGTTCGTTCGTGAGTGTGCTTCAATTGAAAGTTGTTGGTATTTGGTGATTTTGCAAAATCCTTTTTTGCAGAGGAACCTGAACCAAATATTGACCCAAAATGTTATAGAGCAAATGGATACTTCAATCACGAAGATGATAGTGTTTGTGATAGGTAAGTGAAAGAAATGGTTTAATAAGATTTTCATCTGTCTCTTTGAGATTTGGATTAAGCAATGAATTTTCAGATTTTACAATTGTGTGAACGGTGTAGCCTATGAACTTCCTTGCGCAGCAGGTTTGATATTTGACGAAGCAATAGGGACATGCGTTCGTGAAGAGCAGGCATCCTCTTATGCAAAGCGATGCGTTAAATCAACAGAAAAAGGTTAGCACCGTTTAAAATCATGTGGCAAAAAATATCATTATTCAACTATACAATTTCAGAAAACATTGATGGATTTCTTTGTCCTGAAGAGGAAACTATCGGGCCTCATGGACAGGTATGTAAAGATACTTCAACCTAGCAAACAAAATAGTGCTATTGCAATTGGTATTTAAGTTGCAGCCTTAAATTGTCCTAAAAATCTTCATAAGTTTGTTTTGTTTGTTTTTAGCCACTCGCACATCCGCGGTTTCCGCATCCGAAAAGCTGTCAACGTTTTATAACTTGTTATTTTGGCAAAGACATCAGAGAATTGGGATGTGGAGATGGAGAGGTGTTTGACGATAGAACAACAAAATGTGTTCTCCCTGAAGATGGCCCACCCGATTGGTGATTTACATTTCATTCTTCTCCATTTAATACTTTTGATAAAATCAAGATTGGCCACTTTCATTTCAGCCTTTGTTGGTATAAGTGCAAGGAAGACTCACCCTGCCCGGAAGATTGTAGAAGTGATTGTTCATGTCCAATTTCATAAATAAAAGTCAGTTGAAATGTGGCTACTTTGAAAAAGAAAAATATTTTTTTTTAATTTGGCTCTTGTCAACTCTCTTCAAATCAGCACTGCAGAATGAATTGAAAGTTATGAGCATACATGGAAAAACATTCCAAAAAAACTAGTCATTCCAAATTTTTTAAAAGTTAGTTTTGCCTTGAAGCCTTGATTTGATTGTGTTTTTGAGTGGCTTTTATGCAAAATGCATCAACTTTTCGGAGAAATCAAAATCTGGAGTATCTTTTCAAAAAGCTTTAATTTATTTTATATAGTAGAGAGGGGGAAAGAGGGGGGGGGCGGGGGAAGGAATGGGTGATGATGGGGTAAAGTTTTAAAAAATTGGAATCGAATTGGTTCGACTCGAACTTAGATTTTCTTACCATTTTTCGGTGCTTATGAACGACGTCAAATGATGTCCAAATGCTACTCTTGACATTGCCAAACAAGAATTGCGTTCGGACAATCAACATACGTCCATTCTTTAGGGATCTTGAATGGGGTTTACGTTAACCTATCATTGTAAACAGCTGAATCTCCTGGTTTCATTATCGATTCTTTAGCTTTCTCATTCCTATCTTGAGCTTGCGCAACGAGAAATATCGTCATAAGCTTGATCTTTTTTCAGTGCAAGGTAGACTCAAAAGTTACACGTAAAGGAAAGCTGAGAATGGTGTTTTGGTTGGTAAAACAAGTCATGAAAAAAAATTATAAAAATATAAGATTGTGTTTCGAGCCATAAATTTCTGCTCAGTTAGGGTTTTGAACACATTTTTGTTGCAAAAAACTTGCCTTTTCATTCCTCTCCTTTTACATCCGACAGGAAATTTCGAAACTTTGATCTAACGTATTTGTACCCTTTCTTTTGTTGAGAAAGTGAAGTGAGTGTGTAAATCATGCTGATCAGTCTAAAAACATGTCCGAAAAATCTATTCACACCGCTCACTACTTTCCAGGTAATATAGTTTGACTAGATACTTGACTTAGTTTTCTTCTTTTATTTGTATTTGTCATTTCGAGATGATTCGGATTGGAATTCTTGGATGTTCGCCATGATAGGTATTGGATGCGTTTTCATTGCATTTGTTGCGGTTTCTATCTTCTTGATGTGGTAAGTAGTTTATAATAGAACAATTTGGAAAAACTAATAAAATATGACTGTGTAAACAGAACACTGTTTTATGTGTACAAAAAAAATGTTGTTTTCCTTGTTGCAGCCAACAGCCACGAACCGCCGAGCGCCAGTTGTTGACCACTGGTTGACGAACCAATGCTTTGACAAATTTAATGAAATAAAAGCTTTGCCGGGTCGACGTCGAAAAAAATGTGGTTGTGTTGCTTCTGAAAGGAATATGAACAATTTTGTTGAACAAAACATCTTTCGTAGAAACCAAGACCCATCCAAGCTAGAAGATTAGCTTTCTCGCCTATTTATTTTGAGTGTTGCTATTTCGGTGGCTAAACACCATTTTAATATCTGTCGTCGAAACACCCTCAATTGGAGCCTTAGATCGCATTTTTGCAATAGTTCGTACAGCGATAGGCATCAACTCAAACTATGAAATTTTTGGCAATTGTATTCTTAACAATGTTAGTTGCAAGTTTAGAATGTTTTCAAGACGATTTGTGCCCAAGGTGAGTTTGAAGTATTCCTTAAAAAGTATTTAGGTATCGACGGTTATAAGGAATCCGATTTGTCACATTTTAGAAGACGCGTGAATTCAATACATTTTTGGAAATACCTTTTAAGTCATCACATGTCACGACAGGGCTCTCACATGGATCAATCAAACCCAAGAAATCATGTAGTCACAATCCGTTTCTTTGGATAAAGATATTTCTCGTCATTATGATGTTAATTGCATCATTTGAAATACATTAAATTGAAAAATAATGCTTTTTGGATTTGTTTTGGGATTGAGCGAGGGATCGTTACCACGTCCGTGTTAATTTTCTTGTATGATAGCCTCGAGTTAATGAAGAAATGCAATTACTTTGAAAAATAATTTGCAGTTAAAAATCAATAAACACTAATAAATAATTTGCACAATAAATAATAAAAAGTATTTGTTTGGATGGAAGGATGTATCAAGAAGGACTGACATACGAGGATTGGGATTGAGCGAGGACTCGTTACTATCTCGTCCGTGTTAATTTTTGAGTTAATGCAGAAATGCAATGGATTAGTCCGGCCCAGTTTTGTGACAACTTTTTTTCTTTCCGCTGGGGCCAACTTCCTTGTCTCCATAGTAGTAAAATGTGCTTTGTATGCTTTGTGTGTATGCTTTTGTAATTCTTTGTTTCAAACATGTCTACAAAGGCTTGCAGATGGCTTATCAGACAAATGAGCACAAATTTTAATGTCCAAGAGGTAGATATATGCTGTGAAAGAATCATGTTGAGGAATTATTGTCAAAATATTGAGTAATTAACGATTGAACAAACTTTTCTCCCGGCTTTGGCACAACTTACATGAGGCAGGAACCCCTGCATGAGGTTATGACGCCAGTCATCCTTACTTCCAGGTAGTTCACATAGAGCATTAATTAGTTCGCAAGAGCTTTGAATGAAATTTCACACTAAAATAAGTGAAAATGGTCTTCATTGATGTTTTCATGTGCTAAATCTTGCTTTTTCAATGATTTTGTTGCTTTTGACCACAGGAAGCAAAGAACAAATCCATGAAATTAATTCAGCTAGTAATTTGCACCATATCGTATTAATTTAGACAAGGACAATGGATGAAGAAGTACTCAAAAAAATATGCAACACCCCAAGGAATAAGCAGCAATTAAAAAAAATGCTGATTCATTGCAACTAAAGATGTACAGAAAATCAAATCAAAACAAGCAAATATTAACCAAACAAAAAAAAAACAGATGATTCCTATGAATTGCCAAAAAGTACCACGAATATTTGGTTTCAACATTATGAATAAGACCCATTGCAACTTGTGTTGAATTTGCACCAAATAGAAGTATGATGCAGAATTCAAAAATGGAAAGACTTGTTGAAATATCCTTTATTTTAAATAACCTATATTATGGGAAATATTTGTTACCCTTCAAAATATTTCTGTAAATCAAATTGATATTTTGAAAACTTGATGGGCTATTGTCTAACCTTCCACCTCCCGTGTAAGTTGTCCTTAGCAGGAGAAATTTCTGGACAACTTGCATGGAGGCTAAGAGAGTTGCTTATCAAGTTTTCAAAATGTCTTGCTGATTTCAAAAAGATTCTGATGGATGTCAAATGTTTCTTATGACACGTACGAAATCTTGAATAAAGGGTAGTTGACAAACTATCACAAAGAAAATAAAAAATTGTAAAAATAAAATGTAAAAAATGTTACTTTTTACATGATTAAACAGTTCTTTTTACATCTTTTTTTTTTAATTTTTAAATTTTCTTTAATTTTTTTAAATAATCATCATGAGTTTACCTAAAGAAGTTCATGGGAAAGAAGCGCCGACACAGTCAGGTTGTTTGGCTTTTTTGACACTTCTAATGTTTGCCATTGTTATCGCCATCATCAATGAGGAAGTTCAAGTCATAAGGAAAGTCGATTTTGCAATCAATTTACATAGAACATGCCCGTAAAGATTGATCTAGTCATTGGAGTCATGGATAAGATGAATTGAAGCCATTCCATGGATATGTTTTGGTCAAAGGCTCCTATTTGTTGTATTTTTTTGTCTTGCACTTCCCTCTTGTTTAGCTTGTATAAAATCGTAGTTTGTAGTAATAAACCTATATTTCGAATAAGAATATGTCAATAAGAATCAAAAAGCAATTGCTCAAATTACACTAACCCTTGGATTGTTCCAACTTGGCTCCCGATGACGATTGACAATGGTACGCAACAACCCACCAGACTTGTCGGTTTTGCGTTGTCTTCACTTTTTAATCATTCCTAGCCGCTCAGGCATGTTTCTGATTCTTGACTTCTCAATGGCTGATCTATGGTTGGATTTTGCTTTGGGTTTAGTATTTCAAGGGACCCCTCCTCCACAATCGGTGTCTTGCTCATCTTGGTTTTGGTCTCGTTTTTTTCTTTTTTTGAAGCATTTTCTGAACCTCGAAACATGTTTGGAATCACCATTTCACTTTGCCCTTCAGTGTGATGTTGGAGTCCGTGGCTTTGTTCTGCGATACTCTTTAGGTAGAATGGTTTAAGATGGGCTCCGTGTCGTCTTAGTCGTTTCTGGTCACGTTGTCTTTCAATAACTAGTAGAATTTTTGGTTTGCCAAATGTTTTAAAGATGCCTTCCATGGCTCGAATGACGGAGTTAGACGTTGAGTCGGGAATAAATGACGAGGCAGGAAACCTCGACAAATCGCACCTCATCACCACAATGAAATCCCGATTTGAAAGTGGGCCAAACACATCACCAGACACCACTTCCCATGGGAAGCTAGGACTTGGGTGTGGTCGACTGAATGGTTTTGTCCTGTCCTCCATGATCATTTGACAACGGTGGCAAGACCTAACGGCCCTCTCCACCTCTCCTGGGTCCAACCCAGGGAACCACACTGAGTGGCGGAGTCTTCTTTTCGATGCTGAGATACCAAAATGAGCCTGCCCGTGCGCTAATTTGACAGCTTCTACCCACAAT
Source organism: Tigriopus japonicus (assembly GCA_010645155.1). Lineage (NCBI taxonomy): Eukaryota > Metazoa > Arthropoda > Copepoda > Harpacticoida > Harpacticidae > Tigriopus > Tigriopus japonicus. The sequence continues at coordinate 83,915 of JAAGOF010000132.1, forward strand.
GATGGTGGAAGCAGGATTCATTCCCCTCTCAGAACGTTACATGCCCGAGAGATCGACAATTTGTGGAACACTTTGACTTATGGACCGAGATCTTGTGATTATGTTGGGACCCGCCTGCTCTTGATTGCGTCTTTGAGTTTCGCCAGTACCTGGCATGCTTTGGTTTCCCACGCAATATTCTCAGATGTCAAAGCTGCCGTTGAGCTGTTCGTGACAGTCGCATCCACAAGCTTTTCAATTTCATGGCAAGTTACAGAGTCTTCCTCCCCAATTGGGTTGGGGTGACGAGACCAAAAATCGGCTGGGTTTTCTGTTCCCGGCTTGTATTCGACGGAAAAGGAGATGTCTCGATGCCTCAGCCTTATGCGTTCAATTCTAACATTCGAACATTGCGAAAAATGGTGTCAATAACGGCGTCATCATGTATGATATGGACGTTGTCATGGTCGCAGAGCATTGTTTAGAGGGCCTTTACGAGCTCTCCGCTTGCTGGTTTCAGTTCCTTTGTGAGTCTCCAATAATGGTATAATTTCCCACAGGCACGGAAAGTGGTAAGCGGTTGAGATTCTTTCGCGAGGAGTATTTGATGGAATGCTTGATTGAAATCAATTTTGGAAAACCATTTGGCCCCTGCCAGCTATGATTTGATGGAATTCGGTGTTGGGATTGGAATTAGGGTGTCTTTAATGGTGCTACATCAAATTAGAGTGGATCAAATGACCGACAATCAAAATAGAGCGGTTTTTTGATCGCGTATCAAATGAGCGCAGAAATCAAAAGAGAGAGCCAGTACAAGTGATCCACAATGATATTAGAGTAAATGTGATGAAAATGATAAATATTTTTATGTCTTAGAGTGTAAAATAACGATAAACTTTTACAAGTACCATTTATTTCTATGATGAGATTTCTATCTCAATGTCATTTTAACCCTTTTATATACTTACCATCATTTGTCACATGTCTCGTCCATACACTCTTTTATCTACCATTTTGGTGTTTGAGTTCTTCTTACAAATATTCAAGTGGATTTTTCTCTTTAAAGCAAGCAATAGTTGTACAGTAAGTCATTGACATGAAGAAAATATTTTTTGCAGGAATAGTTCTCCCCGGACTGCTGACTGCTGATTTACTGAATGCCCACCTTCACTTCTTGAAACTGATTTTTTCGGTAAGAAATTGAATCATTTACAAAGAGAGCTTGTCAAGAACATGGCGTCGTCCAAGCCATGGCTATGTTTGAATACAATTTTTGTGACCAATATTGCATGAATGCATGAAGCCTTGCAAAACAAGTGTGATAAAGCATGTCCAAGTTTGATTGCGTTGATTAATGTCGGTGGTAATTTGATGTTCGATCAAACATATCGGCTCTCTTTTGATTTCCGCGCTAATTTCATATGTCGATCAAAAAACCGCTCTATTTTGATTGTCGGTCATTTGATTCGCTCTAAAGTTATAGGACACCGTCTTTAATCTCTTTGTTCACGCCTCTTAAGTCCATCGTTACTCTTATGTCGTCCTTGTCCTTAAGCACTATCATTAGATTTGCGACCCATTCCACTGGGCCCTTATGCAGTCCGATGACGTCATTGCGGAGCATTCCCTCAATTGCTTCGGCAACATTACTCTCTAGGTGAATTGGTGATGGCCTTGGGGGGAATTGAATGGCTTGGTACCTTCCTTTGGGTAGAGTTTGACCTCGTATCCTCTCAGGCACCCCAGGCCACTGAACACTTCACTCCATCTGGGATCCTCCTTGATTTTTGCATACTCCAAACTTATGGCACCGACAAATTCCAGTGATCGTGGAACATGCACTTTATTATGGAAGGATATGAGGCCCCACAAAGAAGCTGTCTGATTAGATAAAAATGGTTGAAGCGGACTGTGTAGATCAGAGTCGTCTACCACATACCACCACGAAGATCGCTTCTCCCCTTGCCAGACCATGTCCAATCGTACTTCACCCCTCACTTGAATAGGCCTTGATCCATTGGGGTTGATCTTGACTTTGCTTGGATTCATCGCCTTCAATGCTTGATAGGGTAGGAGGCGCAGGGGTATTATGTTGATTTGGGTCTCAGACTCAACGCCCAGTCTCACTTTCCGGTTTTCGAGCTTGATCTCAATTGATGGCATGTCTTTGAGTGGTGGGGTTGAGGTATCCTCTACCACTGACGAGCATGCACCGAGCCAAAAGGCGTTGAAATAATGTGCATTCCCCCCTCCTGGTCTACTTGATCTCCTTGGAATCCTGAACCAGCCCTGACGTTGCAGGGGAAGGAAGCGTCCATGGTGTTTGTTGCCACGCCCTTTTCGATGTTGCTGAGACAAGCCTTTGCAAAATGACCCCTCTTGGAACATTTCGAGCACATATTTGCAGCTGGACAATGCTGTTTGCCAAACGTGTGGCTTTCTCTGCACCACTTACATGATTTCAGACGCTGATTGCCACGACCCTGTTTCGAATAAGGACCTGCCAACTTGGAAACTTGTTTGTTGCTCTCCGGGGAACTTGGGAAATGTGTGTGCCCAATTGTCGAGTTGTTGCAGAGTTTGATCGGTTTGACCTTTCCAGAGCACGAGCCTTTGCCACCACTTCGTCTGGGTTCCAATCCTCCCTCAAGCCGTCAGTCTCAACACATCCACTTTTGCGCCCCAGATGGTTTGGTGGAAAATGAAGGCTCTCCTGCATTCGTTGCGTTTGAACCCTGCTCGGTGAGATATCCACAGTCATGCCAGACCTCGAACGACTCGTGGTCGTTTTGACGCATTTGCTTGAGCTTTGACATGGCATCATAAGATGAGGAGAGAGGTTGGAATCGTTCGCGAAGAAATGTAAAAATATTGAGGTATGTAGCGGGATCTCGGTGCCCTTGAGGTCATCTGGCCAGCAGAATGTCGGACGTACTGTCTGCTATACTGAGGAAGAGGAGACTCTTCCAGTCCTTGCTTCCATGCATGTCTTCGGGTTCAGGCAGGCTAATTCCCAGGGCTACCTCAGCATAGAGCTCAAATCACATCAACCATCGCTCAAACACTTGTTCAACCTCGTCGTTGGAGAAGCCCGTGTGAATGAATCTCGTGACGGGCGGTAAATTCCGCGTATAGGTTGGTGCTCGTTGCATAGGTTCGGCCATTTCTCCAAGGGTTATCCTCGTCGCCAGTATAATATCGTTTTGTAGTAGTTTGTAGTAATAAACCTCTATTTCGGATAAGAATATGTCAATAAGAATCAAGAACGCAATTGCTCTAATTACACTAACCCTTGGATGGTTCCCACTTGGCTCCCGAACGGCCCACCAGACTTGTCGGTTTTTCGTTCGTTGCATCAGCTTGTTAAAAGCTTCATGGTAAAGCCACCACCGCTAGTGTTCTGATGACACTTCTTTCACCTAAACTTCTGTAAGTTAACCCAGTTATTAATCCCTTTGTTCACTTTGATTATTATGTGAACTATCTGGAACCATGGCTGACTGTAATCCTATCCACATGTAAGTTGTTCCAAAACCAGGAGAAAAATGTGTTAAATCATTAATTACTCAATATTTTGACAATAATTCTTCAAAATGATTCTTTCACAGCATATATCTACCTCTTGGACGTTAAAATTTGTGCTCATTTGTGTGACAGGACAGGCCATCTGCAAGCCTTCGTTCACAT
>JAAGOF010000132.1:88419-127814 GCA_010645155.1 Tigriopus japonicus
TATATTCTTATTCGATCAAAGCGTTTTGTTTACACACTTTAAAGGGTATGCGACCTTCCTCGTTAGAAATGAAATTACCCAATGCATTTATGTTCGACACGAGGATGACCTGAAAATAGCCCACCTGCCTTCTCCAAAACATTCCCCTTTCCACTCACTCTCCTTCCCTAAGCCCCTATCACAATTCCCATTTTGGCTGGAAGATTCCAGCTCCAAATATATTGGTGATCCTTCTCAATCGCCAATTCTCGAACCCACACCGCCCCCTTTGCCATCCTCACCACAGACTTCAGAGCCAGCCTCAAGCTCCCTGAACCACTTCCGTCCAAGTCCAAAGTCTCAGAGGATTCTTCAAAAAGCCATCCAGGGCTTCAGAAAACGCCAATCTGTGCCAAGTGACCCTCAAGTGTCCCCAAGACCTAAGCGTGCGTGTGGTCCTCCTGATCGATTAGGATTCGGCCGCATTCGTCATGTGAAACCTCCCCGAAGAGTAAGCTTCAACGATGACCACGAAGTTATCCCAATTTCTTATCAATTCGAGGGGGCTTGCGAAAATTTGGGAGTAGTGATACAACGCAACAACGACGAGTCAGACGAAACCACTTCTAATTGATCGAAGTGCGTTCGTCTCTTCAAATCCCAAGTACATTCCCAGTCGGCTAGCAGATGTCTAAAATACAACAAAGGCTGGGGGTAAGAACAATCAAATATTCTCGAAACCATGCACCTATCATAAACTGTTCTTATATGTTAAATATAGGTTTTACCACTATATCTACCGTTGTTTTAGTCTGCACTACATGAAGCATGGACCAAAATGTGGGCAGAAGTTGTCATTCAAATCACATTGGGGACACACCGCGGACATCGTCAAAGCTCTTGAGGATTACCTGAGGCATCCTCCTTTGGAAGACAGAAAGGAGTTCATCCAGCGAGACCAACTTTTCTTCGATTCAACATTGAATCGTATCATACGGCACTCCGAGCGAAAGACCGCGATAGTGGATACTCTCACGGATGCACAGAAGAAGACCCACCGTGAAGAGTGTTTGCGAGATCGACTGGTTTTCGGCATTTATCGGTGATCGTATTAGACTCCAAGATCCTTTTTAACAAGAAATGGGCTGAAATCTACAAAATCAGATGTTCAGATGATGTTCAATGATGGTCAGTGATCAGATGTTGTCACGAAGAAACAAATTTGTCTCAGAAGAAGCCCTCGACTTCATCCCAGACGTCAAGAGGTCAAGACGCTCTTGTTTTTGCTTACTTTATACAACGCATCTTGGACCGAGGCAAGGTCCAACATGCGGGGACCTTAATGAGAAATCGTGTTTTAAGCATGTTTTAACTGACATTACTTTAATATTTGTCCCGTGACCTAATTACCAGAACTCAATTCAAATGTGGCAGTCATTGTCTTTTCACCTCAAAACTGGTTTCAAGTACCTTTCTTTGGAAATGAAAACTAATGTCTCCAAGTCAATAAAACACCGTGTTCTGCTACACTGATATTAAAGCCTACAATCTACTATGTTTGTCAGATCTTTCCGTTACCTTAACTTGAGTTGCTTGAGTTGGTTTGATACTTGTTGGTTGCATCCAATGAGATTTTTTAGTCAGGGGAAAAAATGCTTTTCTTAAAGCCAAGATGGAGAAAAAACGGTGAGGTTTGTGTCTGTGCACATATTTCTTCAAGGTGCTGAGAATGTACTTGCTTTATTTTTCTTAACAATTTTTCAATTTCGGCCAAAATTGTAAAAAAAGTGCAAATAAAGGTGAAAAGGGCAAAGAGGCAGAAAAATGGGTTAATATTACCTAAAACCTTTTTACACTATTTGCCCGTCCCCACAGATTTCTGATGCAGAACAACAAAAGCAAAATATATTTTAATTATAATACATTATAATACAATAAAAGCAAAGTTGTTCCCCATTAAGTTGTGGGTCTTAAAAGTGCCATGATGTCTTTTGATATTTTGATTCAAACCTAAAAAGCCATTCGGAACACCGTGTTCCAGATTCAGGAGCATGCTGTGATGCAATGGGGCTTGACGATGTTCGTAAATTCAAGGGCCCAGATGCAGTAATCGTATTCAACGAAAAGGCCATGATTTGAGGGCGGTTGATTGTTCCCCAATGGTCTTGTGGATTTGAAGGACTCAAGTGTACTTATATGAAACAGGCAACTTCAGGTAAACAAAGATGCATCGCACTTGGTCTATTGCCCTTGGGATGCCACAAACCTCTTCGTCAATTGGCTCGTTATCACCAGAGGTGTCAAAAAAGTGCATATAAAATGAGCCAAAAGTGCAAATTAAAATGCAAAAAGAAATGCAAAAAAAGTTAAAAAATGCAAATAGGAACACCATGTATTTTTGTGCTTTAAAGCCCAGTTTTGGAGTTCCATTGGATAATCATGGCATCCTTGATATGCCCCTCAGTCAACCTGGCCCTCTTGAAAGTGTTGAGGTCCCTCAGAAGCGAAAAGGTCCTCTCGACGTCGCATGTCACAATCGGAGCGTTGGCCATCGCAGCACAGCTGTTCGCGTCTCCTCCGACAAAGTCCTCCTCAGATCCACTCAGGAGTCTTGCAATCCTTCTCATCCTCTCGAATCCTGGATTCTTCTCGAGGACCTGCTTCAGCTTCTCCGCAAAGGGCTCGAGGGTGAGCTTGTCCTCCACATTTTCTATCAGCTCCACGCTCCTGACCAGCATCAGCCTCTCCTCCAGGGCGGTGATGGTGTTCACAAGGACAGGAAAGTTGGCTTTGATGATGGCCAGCTGGGGCAGGATGTCCTTGTCCTTGAACAGCTTCTTTGCCTCGATGATGGCCTGGCTGTCGTCCTCCATTGCCTCCACGAAGATCTTCACCGTTTGGTAGTGCTCGGCGTAGTAGAATGCAGCTTCAAGCCAAGTCCCCTATCTCGTTATAGGGGACTTGGTCTACAGAGTAAATCCTCTTGTATAAACCTTGCCATCGTGTTCCATTCGTATCAAATTATTGTGCCAAACTGGCAATTGATCTGCTGGGATCATTCAAAATGACAGCCTCCAATCTCTTAATGAAGTTTTCGTCCCTTGACTTTCTCCTGTCCATCTTGGTCTCCGTCTTTTTCTTTATGATCGGGTCAGGATGCTCTTTTTCCTCCTATAAGTCTCTTCCTGATCCTTTGAATGAATCGGATTTGCAATCCAAGGGTGTTGGCAATTTCCCTGTTGGGTAATTTGCCTTTCGAAATCACCAGGGCCATAACAACGGCGCAACGTCGTTGGTCCTCGTTGAATTCGATATTCTCTAGTTGGTCATATGCTAACTCAGGGATAACCAATATAATAGTATAAACGCTGAATACGAACTCGCGGAATTTTTGGTCGCGAAACCTTCACGTATGAGGCCAAAAGTTCGCAAACAAAGAGCCTCTAGAGGCCATGTTGGGGGCCAAAAATTAAACGGAAATCGACCAAAAGTCCAAGAGAAAGTGTATCAATCAGTGTTTTCTGTGTCCAAAGGGGGTCCAGCTAACTCATAGCCTTTGTAAAGGCCAATCACACGCCCAAAAATTAGTCTGATATTGATTTTTCCAGGACCTCAACTTCAGCCATTGATGAGTGAATGAAAGAGTGAATAATTAAATTATGGATGACATCAGGGAGGGCAACATCATTGGTCACAAGTGCCAATGAACCCGCAAAGTGTCTGTTCTACACAATGACTTTCAAGTGATCATCAAATATTATTTGATGATTGAGTAGCCACAAATATTGGACGTGGAAATGAACATTTTCAGGGCTTCACTTTGGTTGATTTTTACAACAATTATGAAACATGCAGTAGCCGTACATCCATGATGGAGTTAGCCAGGGACCCCTAAAAGGTGTGGACACGCACTCCAATTTTTGAAAAAATGATATGAGGCTGATGCGATACTTTGACACAAGGCCATTTATTCTTTATCAATGGCTAAAACTGTTGAACATGCGTCTTTAAAGAATTCATGCAAACTTCTTGTGTTTATTTTTATTGACTGGATGTTCTCCACCTAAGTTTAGAGGTCCCAACACCCTTTTTTCATCTCATGAGCGTTTGACATTCAGCTCTCCAAAGGATTTTAGTCCTCAAAACAATGAGGAAATACGTCATGAGTCCAAGTTCTATGAAACAATTCTCAACAAAAGTATGTGTGGTGAGATCTGGAGTTTTACACTTCTTCCAGCCTCTTCACCACCTCAGAACACATCAGAAAATGAAGGAACGAAATTTATCTCATTTTGAAAGAAGATGTAGTCCAAGTCAGAGATGTTGTTTGTTGGCTTTAACTATTGAAGGGCACTTTTGACGGGTTTGGATCAGATGGGTGATCTGATCCAAATCAGATTCGAATTGGAACAAAGACAAAGTGATTTGTTTTAAAAAGCTGACTTTCTGTGAGCAAAAATCACAACCACATGATGTGGTTCTGAATCAAAAGCAACATGAGAGAAGTATATTGGACAACATTTGGTTCAAAATAAACCCTGGTTGAATGGCAGGGAATCTTCACTTTTGAGCACACATCAAGCTTGTTCAGCTTCCAGCTAAGTTCACTTTAGCCAACACGTCGTCCTTGAGACAAAACAAGTGAAAAATACAAGGATTAAATCCTGCTTCGTGGATTTGATTCTTTTGAATGAAAATGTTTGAAATCTCGGGGCTCGAAAAGGTCAAGACCATGCAGGACCGGGCTGGGGGATCATGTCTTTTGATTGCAAGGATCTCTCTTCATACTTGATAGGGTTTGCTTTATCTTCTTAGATGCCTTTGTCCAGAAATTGACAATCTGATTGAGCGAACAAATCCACAAAATTAACATTTCATTCTAAAGACTTTGAGAGGGTCCATGTAATCTAAGTCAGACCATCAGATTACCAATTTGGGCTGGCTGACCTTCAAGGCAAATCAAGATCTTGAGCCCAACCATTGCTTGGGTTATGAAACATGCAGTTTCCTACATCCACAGCCACCTCCTAGGCACGAACTCCGATTTTTGAAAAAATGGTATGAGGCCGAGGCTATATTTTGACACAATGTCATTTAATCCTTATTAACTGCTAAAACTGTTGAACATGCGTCTTGAAAGAATTCAGTCAAACTTTTTGTGTTAATATTTGTGGACTGGATGTTCTTCACCTTGATTTTAGAGGTCCCAGCACTCTTTTTTTTTTTTTTTTACTCGTCTCATGAACTTTTGACATTCAGCTCTCCAAAGGAATTTAGTCCTCATAACAATGAGGAAAATACGTAGATGGAATCTTGCTTCACCCATTAGTCCAACTTCAGTGAAACAATGCTAAACAGAGGTATCCGTGGTGGTATCTGGAGTGTTACTCCTCTCACATCCTCTTCAACACCTGCACAATGCAAGAATCATTTCCATAGGAAAATGAAAGAACAAGAATGGTCTCATTTTGAAACAAGATGGAGTCCAAGTCGGAGATGTTGTTGGCTATAACTATTGAAGGGCACTTTTGACGGTTCTGGATCAGATCAGCCATCTGATCCGGATTGGAATAGGAACAAAGGCAATCACAATGTCCTTGAGACAAAATGAGTGAAAAACATGAGGATTAAATCCTTGATTGTGAATTGGGGCTCAAGAAGGTCAGGACCACGCAGGACTGGGGCTAAGGGTCCTTCAGGCCCAAAGGATCATGTCTTATCATTGCAGGGATAGGCTCTCCAGGCTTGATAAGGTTTGATTGATCTTCTTAGATCCCCTTGTCCAAGAAATAACAATCAGATTGAATGAAAAATCCACACAATTCAATCTTGTAGGAGTATTTCATTCTAAAGACTTTGAGAGGGTCCATGTTATCAGGGTTAGACTGTCAGATCACCAATTTGGGCTGACTCACTCGAAAGGCAGATCAAAAAATTGAGCCCATCCATTTCTGGTAGGTCCACCTGATAGGTTTCAAAGTCATCTTAATTTGTTCTTCATTTGATCGAATTCTTGACACTGAGGACTTCTTCTTTCTTTGTTCTATATGGACCTTAATCCGAACGCAAAATCCTCTTGAAAAGGGATTAAGAACAAACTTTCCCCCACATATTCTCACCCGGATCAAAACGGGGAGTTTTATGGCACTCATCCATCACACAACTTGAACAACTTAAGAATATCTTACCTGTCCTTATTATCCTGAACTAAAAGACACAACCATACAATAAAAGAAATTCGAAAATGGACCATCATTTATAAAACATTAAGTTATGCCAAGGTGACACAACCTAAAACAATCTTGATTTCATACAAAGTTTGACATGTGTTAATTAAGTTCAGGATAATACCATAAATCTTGATGGATGGGTTCAATTGTAAGTTCAATGATACTACACGTTGGGCGCCGGTTGGTTTTAAGACAGATGTTGTTAGCAATGCAAGCCACTAGATTCACACAACTTCTTTGTTAGTCCTCTACTTGTACACAAAATATCAAATTCCTGTACGACTCATTTTCTTATATTTTTTCTATCATATTTTGCCAATGATCAAATAATTTTGAACCCTGAAATATTCCAGGCCTGCCAAATCGATCTTACTTCTAACCAATAATTCAGTATTTTTGGGGCGGAAAAAAACAAGCCCTTTTGAGCACTTTATTATGAACCATAAATTTCCAAATGACTTTTTCATTGCTAAAGCATTGAAATGGGAATCTTTTTATTTTCTGACCCTGACCTAACTTTTGAACTCTGATCGATACAAATTGGCAACCCTCAATTGGACAAATAATCTGGAGTCTAACATTTGAAAATGGGCACATGCCAATGCCAAGCGTTTTTAACACTCGCTGATAAAAAATGCCGATTTTAGCATAGAGAGCATGTCATACACGTGTCGACGTAATACTACAAAAGGTCTTGTACCAAATGACGGGAAAAGTAGGAACAAAAAGTGTTTTATCGCGCAATAGACGATTAATGAGTTTATTGTCCATAAAAGAAATTTTAGCAAATTGAAACTGAAAATAGTCGGGATTGACTTGAATTGGGTTGATTGCTGGCTCTTGGTGAATATATTGACGAACTTGTTGACCACACATTGTTACTTGGATAGTCAGCAATGGCTTTCGAACTGTAGAAAGGAAGGGCTCAATCATCGGCCAACTTCCTCACATAAATATAAGATAGTCCACCACTTAAATCGATGGAATATGGACGAAAGGAAGGGTATGAGCTGTTTGAACCCATTTCTTGGCATCCCACGGCTTTCTTTGCATCATCAGGTCAACAAAACCGTGATGACACATCACTTAAGAGCGTGGTCTGAAGTTTCTCTTTTTAAGTCCTTATAAACTTCGTTTTGTGGCCCACCAACAAACTGCCGATTGACTCTAAATTGATCACAACAAATGGAATGAGTAAGATCAGTTGTAAGCTTTATTTTGAAGACCATGGACAAGTTTTATTCCTCGAGTTTTGATTGTTTCTTGATGGCATTGAAGCACTCGTAGAACTGCTTTCTGATGAGAAAATAAGCCCTTTTTAACTCCACGGAATCACAAGAGCCACTCACAAAGGCAAAAAGCCATATTTGGGTATAATTTTCCAACATTTTGATGGAAAAATACTCGAGTAAAGCAGACGTCCTCATTTTGTTTTCTAGACCATCATGGCTGACTAAAATTTCAGTCTGACTACAACGTAACAGATTCAAAACATTTCTGTAGTCCAAAACAGAAAGCCGGAGGTAACCAACAGTGTCCATGATTAAGCAAAACAAAAAGTGAACACTTACGTAAAACCATGTCTTTATTTCCTAAACTTTTCAGGTTACCAAAAGATCGGTTCATAATTTAGAAATCTTTTGGAAAATTTGAATGTCGCATAACTAGTCTGCATTTGGCCACCCTAAGACAATTTCTATGTCTTGTTGATTTCGAGAAAGCCTGAAGACATGAGATAAAAAATTTAAAAAAAGATGTCAATTTTGAGTGGTACAGGAATTTGAAAAAAATCCTCCGAACTCTCTGTGATCCAGGTGAATGATTTATCGTAATGACAGTCATTGCTAACAACCTTCCTCTTCAAATCTCTTCAATGCTGACGTGTACTAATAGGACGTTCAAGTCGGATAATGGATGAGCTCGAAAAACATTATTTTGTTGTTGATAATTCAAGGAATCGTAAGGTATTCTTTGTTGTTCAAGTTGTGTATTGGATGTGCGTAAAGAAACTCCCCGTTTTGGTACGGGCGAAAGCTCTTAACACTTTTTCACGAGGAATTTGCGCTCGGATTCAGGTCCATATTCATTCTATTTCCTTTAGATAAGGCTATCACTTCTAAAGGTAGTAGCAGGTAACCTGGTCATCAGATTTTATTTGATCACTTGATCGCCATCTTGAAGAAAAGACACCTTGCGGGTTCATTCGCACTTGTGACCAATCAATTTGACTTCCATGATGTGATCATTTAATCACTCTTTCATTCACTCGTTCATGGCTGAACTTGTTGTCTTCAAAACACCAACATCGGACTGATTTTGGGGCGTGGGGTTGACCTTTACCACGGCTAGGACTTGGCTGGACCCGCTTGAAACACAGGGAACACCGATTGAAATTCTTTTGGAATTTTGGTCGATTTCCGTTTGATATTCGGCTCCCAACATGGCCGTTTGTACTTCTTGATTACGAACTCTCGGCCTCATCCCGGAGGTTGCGTGCCGGAGAAATTCCGCGAGTTCGTATCCAGTATTTATTCTATTATATAGGTTATCCCTGTTGCCCTGTCCTGTGCTTCAAACTCATTGTGAATTGTTCTTCATTTAATGAAATTCTTGACACAGTACTTCTCCCACAGTAACACTTCTGCGGGTTCATTGGCACTTGTGACCAATGATGTGCCCTCCCTGATGTCATCCATCAATTAATTATTCACTCTTTCAGTCACTTGTCCATGGCTGAAGTTGAGGTCCTGGAAAAATCAACATCAGACTAATTTTTGGGCGTGTGATTGACCTTTACAAAGGCTATGAGTTGGCTGGACCCACTTTGGACACAGAAAACACTGATGGGTACACTATCTCTTGGACTTTTGGTCAATTTCCGTTTGATTTTCGGCCCCCAACATGGCCGTTTCTAGTTCTTTGTTTTCGAACTTTCAGCCTCATACGTGAAGGTTTCGTAACCAAAAATTTCGCGAGTTCGTATCCAGCATTAAAATACTATTATTTAGGTTATCCTAGGGACCCTTTATAGAGACTGGTTCTAAAATCCATGAATACCCCACCAACACGGACAGTCTGTGACGTCATCCAACATGCGGGAAGCCAAAGTTGATGATTAAAGGAAACCTTTCCTTATCAGAACCACATCTAAACTAGTTAACCCGTTTGATAGTGCGGTTTGGTTAGTGAAAATCCTCAAGCTACAAATGTGTCTACAGTATTTACCTGATATGCAAAAAGGGAATTTTAATTAGTGTGGAGTTTAAACAAGGGCCAATTAATGTCTCACAATCGGGTGATTGACAACAAATCTTAGTGATGTGAAATCTGGGCGTGTGCAAGTTTTTCATCGGAGGTTGCAAGGTAGGGTTGCCTCTTGGAGAATAGGTGCTTTGCTCTTGTATGTGAGCAAACACGAATTAGAGTTTGATTTGCAACCCTGTTCAGAAGTCACATAAGTCAGGCTTCCAGGGATCCCTTGCAGGGATGCCTTCTTGCCTTGGAAGATAAAATGGGTTTTATGAAGACAGAGGGGAATATGATTTCACTTAGGTAAATTGCCAACGCTAGCACCAAGTCAGATCACTCCAAAATCAACAAAGAAGAAGTACTCTGGTTTATTATTGAACTTTGTCAGAATCAGCTGAACATTCAATTGAATGATATTGACCAAACACCAACTTGAATCATGTGCACCGTGTGTTAGCCTACGAGAGCCAGGCTCTATACAGGGTCGCTAGGTTATCCTTGGTTTATGTCACCAAAAATCTTTTTTCACTATTTGCCCGTCCCTTTTAGCATAGATTAGAAAATCTTTCTTAAATCTAACCTTTTAGTTACCGTAAGGTGCAGAAAAATGTACCCAAGAAAAATGTGCAAAACAAAGCGCAAAAAAAATGTCGAAAGTGAAAATAGATGTGGAAAAAAGATCTTCTGAATTTTCAGAATTTTCCATTCCTAAGGTAAGGTAAGGTTCTGTACCTAAAATATTGTCGAATATTTCAATCCGTGACTTACTTGTAGGGAGTTGGGCAATGCTAGTCTTTCTTTCTACGTCAAAATTAAATTAAGCAGAGGAGTAAGCGGAGGGCAGTGCAATGCCGAGGCATTACTCCAAACAAGCTGTAAATAACCGTCATCGGGTAGCTAAATTCATGATTTTATGAGAATAAATTGCAGAATAAACATTTTCCGCAATTCAAGTTAAGAGTTTAATTTTTAATGTTCGACTCCTGCTTTCTTGAATCTCTTAACATGAAATATTAGAATATGGAAAGTCTCTTATGAATCTGGAAGTCTTAAATAAATCAAGTTCCAATGATCTTGGGATCGTAACATAAAAAACTTTGGTCTGTATTGGTATATAAATCATTTGAAAATTTAGCCATCCTCTGACCTTGACCTTTTCCTATTCACATTCAGAGCAATCAAAACATAACCAAGGATGAACAGAGCAATCATCCCAAGTAAAGATGGACTATACTTTCAAAAACTTTCAAGCAATTTGACATAGATTTTTTTTGCAGATTTTTTATTACCGCTACAAGGAATGCAATTCCCGGTAAATTGAAGGATTTCTCCTGACAGCTTCAATCCGACCCCCAGCAGGATTCGAACCTACACACCTTATTTCTGAACTCAAGTTGAAAGAGTTGAATTGAAAGAGGTTGAAAAGTGAAAGAGGTCTTTTGATTGATTTTGAGACCGGAAAAATCTGGATGATGTTCCCCCAAAAAAATGAAAACGTCAGCATATTCTATCAGTTGTCCCGCCCTACTCGTATTTTCAATGGATGAAACAGTTTTGTTCAGTACATTATAATTGTTTTAAGGATTGTTTTAAGGATTGGAAGGCACTATTGTTGTATGTATGTGTTTGATGAAAGGTACTTTCCAAGATATCCTTGAATGGACGAGTCGATAAACTGCTAGAGGAATGGAAGTAGGAGTATCGATTTAACAAATTGCTGAAGATCCTCTTAAACCGTTTTTGTTAGTGTTCAAAATGGGAAACTCTGAGAGCAATGAATCTGCGGCTGTTAAAAGGCAGGCTGAGGGTGGATCGACCCCGATGTACGAAATTCTGGACTTAAAAGGTAAGATTTGTTTTAAGTATTTTCTAACTGTACCTCAAATCAATTCATATTAGGCAATAGGCAATCTCGGCGAGTATCACTTGAAATTCTACAAATATACGAAATTTAAGTGTCTTTTTATTAACTGTCAACCTTATTGCTATTGCGAGTGGATTATTTTTCCAAATTTTCAGTGTAAATATTTAGCCAGCTTTGTAAGTTGGTTAAATGCCAACTAAACGTAAGAAATGAATCCTTTTTGTAATTGAATTGCCCTCGTCAAATTTTATATCATTTTGCAAAGAATCAAAGTCATTTTTATGATTTCTTCATCTGTGATGGATATGTGTGATGGCAAATCCATTTAAACTATAGGTACACCCAAAGTCACTACATGAGACTCATGTAATTGGAATAATCCTAACAATTTGAAAACTGAAATAACCAGAGAAAACTTGAATAGCGAGATGAAGTCTCCGATTGACGTATTTTTGTACTGAAGAGAGAAATCAAGAACTTCAAAAGCAATTACTTTGACTTAAAAAAAGTAATATCAAAAACTTCTTTTGACTTTTCAAGAAAAAAATGCATGTCAAATTATAAGAAACTTTGGTCATGCGTTAATTTGTCCAAGGATGGCTCAAGCCAGGATTACTTTCAAAATACACACTGGGTCCGATTAGTACAATGAGAATTAAACGGAACAATATATTTGTTGCAAAAACCTCACATTTTAGTACAATGGTCGGACCCAGTGTGTATTTCTGAAATTCGTCCTGACGTACAGTGGTCCCTGATTTGTCCTATAAAGTAAATTTGTGGAGATTTAGAGGATTTGTTTTTTCCCAATCTTGAGATATGAATCTTGAGATATGATGGAGCCTGCACGGTGCTATAAATCGTCGAAGTTCAAAGCTGTTCCAATGAATACTGTCAGCCAGTTTATTACTTACGTGTTTCGAGTTAGATTTTGGCAGAATTTTGCCATTTTGGTTTTTAGGGTCAAAAATCTGACCCCAACTATACTTTTCAAAAGGCAAAAAAGCTTATCTACCATAAAATAAGACAGCATTGCAAACTCGAAATCCATTTTTATAACTATCTATGGAACTCAAAATTGAGCTATTCGAGTGTTGCCAAATTGGTCCCTGCTTTCTTTTGTCTTTTCAAAAAAAGTTCAATACAAACTGCCGTTTTTAACAGCGAGAAACATCCGAGTCAAAACTGGCAGCACTTCTGGTTCGAAACACATCTTTATTTGTTTATGTTTTTATCAAGATGATGATTATTAGAGAAAACAAGCATTTTTGTTCTCTAGATGGCACCTCTATTGTTTTGAAAGGAAGGTCACGCAGTGCTAGTAACGTCATGTATTGATTCAGGGATAACCTATATAATAGTATAAATACTGGATACGAACTCGCGGAATTTCCTAGCTCGCAACCTCACACGGATGAGGCCGAGAGTTCGTAAGTAAACAAGAAGTACAAACGGCCATGTTGGGAGCGGATAATCAAACGGAAATCGACCAAGAGTCCAAAAGATAGTGCGCCAATCGGGGTTTTCTGTGTTTAAAGCGGGTCCAGCCAAGTCCTAGCCTTGGTAAAGGTCAACCCCACGCCCCAAAATCAGTCTGATGTGGGTGTTTCGAAGACATTAAGTTCAGCCAAGAACGAGTGAATAAAATAGTGAATGAATGAATGACCACATCATGGAGTGCGAGTGAACAAGGTGTCTTTTCTACAAGATGACGATCAAAGTGATTAAAATAAATCTGATGATGACTAGGTTACCTGCTACAACCTTCGGAAGTGATAGACCTAACTAAAGCAAAAAGAACGAATATGGACCGGAATCCGAGCACAAATTCCTCTTTTCCGCAAAAGGATTAAGAACAAACTTTCCCAAGGACCAAAACGGGGAGTTTCCTTATGCTCATCCATTACAAAACTTGAACAACTTAAGAATATCTTACCATTCCTTGAATTATCAACAACAAAATAGCGGGGTTTTCCGAGCTTATCTATTATCCGATTTGAACGTCTTATTAATATCTTTGAGCTTACAATTGAACCCATCCATGTATTACCTGAACTTAACTAACACATGCCAAACTTTGTATGAAATCAAGTTTGTTTTAGGTTTTGTCACCTTGCCATTGATCTATAAATGATGTTCCATCCTCGAATTTCTTTTATTATATGGTTGTGTCTTTTAGTTCAGGATAATTCAAGGACAGGTAAGATATTCTTAGGTTGTTCAAGTTGTCTAATGGATGAGCGCCATAAAAATCCCCGTTTTGATTCAGATGAGAGTTTCTGGGGTAAATTTGGTTCCTTTCCAAGAGGAATCTCCGTTCGCATTAAGGTCCACATAAAACAAAGAAAGAAGTCCTCAATGTCAAGAATTCCATCAAATGAAGAACAAATTAAGATGACTTCGAAACATATCAGGTGTGCCTACTAGCAATGGATGGGCTCAATATTTTGATTTGCCTTTCGACTCAGTCAGCCCAAATTGGTGATCTGACAGTCTAACCCGGATTACATGGACCCTCTCAAAGTCTTGAAAATGGAATGCTCCCACCAAGATTGAATTGTGTGGATTTTTTGACTCAATTTGATTGTTAATTCCTGGACAAAGGGATCTAAGAACTAAGAAGATCAATCAAACCCTATCAAGCACGTAGAGCCTATCCCTGCAATGAAAAGACATGATCCTCTGGTCCTGAAGGACCCTTAGCCCCAGGCCTGCGTGGTCCTGACCTTCTTGAGCCCCAAGACTTGAAACATTTTCAATGAAATCCACAATCCAGGATTTAATCCTAATGTTTTTCACTTATTTTGTCTCAAGGACGTCGTGATTGCCTTTGTTCCAATTCCAATCCGGATCAGATGGCTGATCTGATCCAGAGCCGTCAAAAGTGCCCTTCAATAGTTACAACCAACAACATCTCCGACTTGGACTCCATCTTGTTTCAAAATGAGACTATTCTCATTCCTTCATTTTCCTATAGAAATGGCTCCTGCGTCGTGGAGGTGCTGAAGAGGATGGAAGAGGAGTAACCTTCCAGATATCACCACAGATACTTCTATTTAGCATTGTTTCACAGAAGTTGGACTAATGGGTGAAGCAAGATTCCATCAATGTATTTTCCTGATTGTTAAGAGGACTAAAATCCTTTGGAGAGCTGAATGTCAAACGTTCATGAGACGAGTAAAAGGAGTGCTGGGACCTCTATAACCAAGGTGAAAAACAATTAGTCAATAAATATTAACAACAAAAGTTTGACTGAATTCTTTCAAGATGCATGTTCAACAGTTTTACTCGTTAATAAGGAATGAATGACATTGTTTCAAAATATAGCCTCGGCCTCATACCATTTTTTCAAAAATCGGAGTTCGTGTCCACCCCTTTCAGGGGTTCCTGATTGATTTTACATGAAACTTTCACCCTGTGTTGTTTCAGGGTTACATTTTGTTATTTCCGTGTTTAATCACAAAGGATTGTAAATTACCTAGTGCCCACATTGAAAAAGATGAGAATATGCCATGCTTCCAACGATTGCATTCGTGAATACTCTTCATATCCATATAGATCACTTTTCTCCACAATTGAAATCAATAGTAACAACCAAATTGATGTTCTGTCTTACTTTCTTAATTCAGCTACCCTGGTAGTTTTCGTTCCACATGCAACGTAGAGACACTCTAGTACACTAAAGTGCTCTTGATACCAGCCCTAGAGACGCTCTAGTGAGAGACG
Source organism: Tigriopus japonicus (assembly GCA_010645155.1). Classification (NCBI taxonomy): domain Eukaryota; kingdom Metazoa; phylum Arthropoda; class Copepoda; order Harpacticoida; family Harpacticidae; genus Tigriopus; species Tigriopus japonicus. The sequence goes on from JAAGOF010000132.1 coordinate 103,468, forward strand.
GGCGAGGTTTTGACTCAAGCGCCATGGAGAAAAGTAAACGATTTTTTGAACTAAAAACATTTCCAAATAAACAGACTCTCCATGCTTTGGACGTAAAAAATTATCAAATAGAATTTTCACTGAAACCTTTTCAAGTGACCTTGCCCAATGTTCAGAGTCTTAAATTGCAAACTTTCAAAATGGTTTTGGAACAGAAAAATACAAGTTGGAAGCATCAACCCTTTTTACGGCGCATTAGGTTGGGCTCTAGAAAGACGCAAACGTTCTGCTTCAAAGTAAGATGTGGAGGCACTGGATTGAGCAAGGGCTTGTTGAGGGTTCCATCTGTTTGGAATGTTGAAAACGGCGCCCAAAAGGGGATCAGCCCCCCTTGATGCGAATTGAATGACGTCATTGATGCCGGTCCCAACCTCGCCGGTCTCTCACTAGAGCGTCTCTAGCCAGCCCTGCACAAACGATTATGTGCAGGGAAACTGAAAATTTAACAAGAATTTTTCTCTTAAACAAGTCTGCCAACATGCAGAGTATTTCTTTTATTCATATACTAAATAAATAATTTTGAGCTTTTTTTGCGCAGAAACCCTACGAAAAGCTATCAATTTGTTTTCAAGTAGCTTTGCAAAGAAAGAAAATTTGGCTTTCAATGGAAAAATATTGAGGCCTGTCCAGAGGAAGCCGAACATCTTGAACAGCAATTCCACGTACCAATCAAATGACATTCAATGACATCTAGCGGCAGAAACTAGTCTTTCACATTTCGTAACATAGCATAGTACTCTTCACTTGGATTTAAATTATCAATAACACAAATTAAATCCTAAATTAAAATGAGGAATTCATGCTCAATCATATCATAGCCATAATTGTCTATGATATGAAATGTAAAAAAGTCAATGGCTTGAGTTTTGATGAGTAAAGTGTCCTTGATATCACTATCTTCTTAGATAAAACAGAAACCAATTTTTGTGGTCATTTATTTTGAAGTATCACAAAACGCATGATACCAGCAAACAAAAACAAAATACACTCCTAGTGATGTGAATGATGTGTCAGAATGGCCTTTCATGCTTTGTATAAAACATTGTGATCAAGGACTTTTCACTCTTTCACACATTTAGCTCTTTAGAGCTAAATTTAGCTCTTCTTCCTGATATTTTGGAAATTTGGCTTCAAATTTGAGCATTTAGCTCTTTTGGCTCTTTTAGCTCCTTTTGAAATATTTGGCCATTTTTAGCTCTTTTTCTGAGAATTTTAGGGAGTTTTGGCTCGTTTTTACAATTTTTGAAGTTGCCAGATCTTCTACCTCAACAAAATGAGGCTTGTTTAAAAATGGTCATTCTTTTTACAAATACGTAAGATTTTCAAGACAATCGACTCCAAACTATGGCTCTTCCTGTTGAAGCAAAAAAATAGCAGCTTTTAGATAGTTTTGATCTCCATTAACGTGGTGGTACCGACTAAAACCTTGACTTAGTTTACTCTTTGATTCTAACTACTCTACTCTAACTGACAAAAAGTTTATTTGATGTGATTGAAATTTAGCTTGTGAGCTTTGAATTACGGGCCAAACAATGGGTTAAATTAGATTTTTCTCTGGTCGGCCCCGAAATGAAAAACCAAAACTTTTGCCAATAACCGAAGCATAAAGGTCTTTCATTATCCACGGATCACTATCTTCTAGTGATCTGTGCAATATCGTTGCTCTATCTGTAACATTCAAAAAGCCAACATCACTTTGCCTTTTGCCTTTTTCCTTTTTTTCTTGGCCGTTTTTAAGACAGTAAGAAAAAAAACTACAAAAAGCAATTTTTACATGTTTTGAATACACTGCCAATTACGTAAGGCCCAAAACTATGATCATTTTAGTGTTTTTAGCCTTTTCAAAATTAGCTCTTTTTTACCTCTTTTTCCAAAAAAAATAGCTCTTTTAGCTCGCAAATTTGCCCCTAAACTTAAGTATTTAGCTCTTTTTTTTTCTTAAACAGTTGGACACGCTGAACACACCTGTCTTCAGTTCAAATTTCTTCTATGCCAAAAAATAAAGCCTTAATATTTAGCCAGAAATACCTAAATGTGCTGAGTTGTAGCTGAATTACAAAGAATGATTACCAGAATGACTAAAGGCATCTTTAAATTCAATATTACCATTTTTATACGGTTGGGGAATACATTTTTTTAATTTTTTTGGCCTTTTTGGAGTAAATTAAATTAAATTTTTTTGTGAAAATCAGTAAATTTTTCTACGCACTCTAATGATCAACAACGAGCGTAAATTCAGGGATGCCAAAAAGGAGGTTATGGCACTTTTTCATCGCCCACCTCATCGCCAATAGTTCCCGCTCGACCATCGTGTACCTAGCCTGGATTTCGCCCTTTGGTTCTGGATGCGTCGGTCTGGAGTGAGGTGGGTCGTTCTGGATCGAATGTGGCCAAAACGGGAGGAGAGAGTATTGTTTTGGTCTCCTCGAATGCGCAATAATGCAGGGGGTTCCCAAAAGAACTCTGACTTGGCCTTTAAAAAGGGTCTAAGAGGTCTCAGAGGTTGTATTGCGCCGGCCACTGATGCCGTGAATCCGGCCAATTGTTCGGCCAATCCGAGGAATGAGCGAAGATCCGTAATATTTGACGGTTTGGGGAAATGACGATTGGCTTTCAGCTTTTCGGGATCGGCTTTGATTCCGTCCTTACTCACGATGTAACCGGCGAATGGCACTGAGCTTTCAGCGAGGTCGAATTTGGACGGGTTCTACGTGATACCCACCCCCGATCGGCAACGTTCAAGGAAGCGTTGCACGTTTGTGATATGCTCCTCTAAATCGGAGTCATAGAGAAGCGCATCATCTACAATTTTCTCCAAATTTTTCAGTTCTGACAACGCCGCATCCGTGCGTTGGTTGTACTCATCTCCGGTCAAAGTGAGACTCATGGTGGCCCGGAGATGCTTGAATCGTCCCAAAGGCTCGTCGCTATAGGGCTTCTCTTGCACTGACATGAGGTGTAACCATTCTTTTGGCTCAATCAAGCCGGCTATAACGCCCTTTTCTTTCAGGTTGTCACTTAGCTTTTTCGTGGGTGTTCTCATTGAGATTGGGATTGGACGAGGTCCATTGATTGACGTGGAATGGCTTAGTTCCAGAGATCAATTCCATGTGCATTATTTATTTATTTATTTTTTTTTTGGGGGGGGCGGATTTTTCAATACCGCTACAAGGAATGGGATTCCCTGTAAAGAGAGTTAATCATTATTATAGTTTCAATAATTAATGTTTAAATGAAATTTGATCTACCAATGAGTTACTGTTGGCAGATCTATAAAACCCTTGTTTAGTGGATTGGTCAGGAATAGTTTTTAAAAATTTGTCCAATCCTGCCTTAAATGCTGTTAGAGGATCAGCTCCTACATATTCCCGACGAAGACTAATGGGCAACAAATTGAACAATGAAGGAGCCCGATAAAGAAGAGAGGAGGACTTCATTGTTCGAACTAGCCTTGATTCCTTAGGATTTGGAAGTGGTCTCAGAACGCTCGTAAAACCTCTACGATCGCTACAACTGATCTCAAATCCTGGGTTAGGACAGAGCCCATGAACGCTCTTGAAAACATACAGTATCAGATACCTTTAATACCTTCTCTGAGTACTGTACAACCCTAACTTCTTGAGCCTCTCCCAATACGAGAGCTCTCTCATTCCTGTGATGTTCCTTGTAAAACATCTTTGGACCTGCTCGACCTTTTGCAAACCTGCTGAACTCATTGGAGCCCAAATGGGTGAGGCATATTCAAGATGCGGCTGAACAATCGACTTGTACAGAGTTAGCATCGCAATACTATCTCTGGACTTGAAAGTGCGATAGATCCAGCCACAGGTTTGAAATGCCTTCCCCACTTTCAACTGGATATGCTCTTCAAACTTTCCATCATCTTGGACGACAACTCCCAAATCCCTCATGGACGATACCTGCTCAATATCACAACCTCCATTGTCTTTGACCGGAACATCTAATTTTGACGCCCTATACGTCATTGTGCGGAATTTCATCCTGTTCAATGCCAGATTTCTCTCGCCAACCCAAGAGTAGATTTTCTCCAAGTCCTCCCATCCACTAAATATTTTGAATCCTGACCGTTCCTTCCACAAACTGATTTTGTGTCATCAGCATATGAAGAAATACTGGCTTTTGTTCTAAACTTCTGGAGAGGAGCAATAAAGAGATTAAACAAGAGCAGACCTAAAATTGAACCTTGCGGAACACCTGACTTGACATCATACATGCTGCTAAAAGACCCTTCAACTTTAACTATCTGCTTCCTTGCGCTTATAAACCTTTCAATCCAAGTCAGGACCTTACCCTGGACCCCTAACTCTTTGAGTTGATCGAGCAAAAGACCATGATGATCTACCTTATCAAAGGCCTTGGCAAAGTCAAGATAGACTACATCAACTGACTCGTGACTTTCGAGCCCTCCAATGATTTGCTCAATATGATCAACCAATTGGGTTACTGTACTAAAATGAGCTCGAAACCCATGCTGTCCAGAAGGAATTAAATCATGGACTTCCAAATAATCTGCAAGCTTGGACTTCATAATCTTCTCAAAAACCTTTGCAACGCTGGAGAACGCTGTCAGAGAAATGGGCCTATTATTACTAGGACGTGACTTATCTCCGCCCTTGAAAATTGGAACGACATGAGCTACTTTTAGAGAAGATGGGAACTTGCCCTGATCTAAGATGCAACGCATCAAGTAGGAGAAAACTGGGGCAAGAATATGTGAGCATTTCATCAGAAACTGAGATGTCACACCATCAGGTCCAGGAGAACTCGAGAGCTTTAAGCTCTTGATGGCCTCAAAAGCATCTTGATCTGTGACTACCAGATCCTCCAATCAATTATCCTGACTATCAATGCCAGTCTCATCAACAATATTGCTACACTCATGGCCTACTCCGTCTACCCTTTTTGGAATTGAAAATACACTTAAGAACTGATCTCCAAGCATATTGGCCATAACCTCACTATCATTGACGATTTTACCGTCGACCTCAAAAGGTCCTACAGGATGATTCATTTTTCTCTTTGTTTTTGCAAACGAGAAAAACGCCTTTGGATTTGTCTTAACCTCCTAGATCACTCTACTTTCCTTCTCTAACTGATTGTAATCAATGGAGGCCCTAACCTTTGATTGGACTGCATCCAATTTGCTTTGGAGGCTGGCTACAACAAATGGACTTCTCTTTGTTCTTTGCAAACGAGAAAAACGCCTTTGGATTAGGCTTAACCTCCTGGACAACTCTACTTTCCTTTTCCATCTGATCAGAATCAATGGAGTCCCTAATCTTAGCTTGAACCATGGTCAATTTATTTTGGAGGCTAGCTACAACTACTGGATTTGGAGTACGCCGAAGTCTATTCGAAAGCTGACAACTCCGTTTAAACAACTTCTTTCTAACCTTTGGAATACTGGACAAAGGCCTACCTTTTGCCGCTATTTCTGGAATATCAATGGACAAACAAACCTCGTCAAAAAGAAAAATAAGCTTATTCATAGCTTTATCTATCGATGGTTCCTGCTTTAGAATGGAAATCAAGTCCAACTCGCCTAGTCTTTCAACAATAATGGGCCAGTGTTCATCTTTGAACTTAAACTTGGCCACGCCCACCTTTCGAGCAGGTTTAACTCTAGAGCTCGCCGGCTTTTGAGTAATGGTCGACCATATTTCAAGAATGTGATGATCTGAAAGGCTACATGGGGCAACATGGACATACTGGATCAGATCAGGGTCATTGGAAAAAAACTAAGTCTAAAACACTCTCTGCTCTGGTTGCAACACCAACGTGTTGAGATCGCAAACTCTTCTAAGTTTTCGAAAGACGGCGATGCCGTTTTCGAAATGGGAATGCACCCATCCGGACTAACCTCCCACTCTACAATGCTTGCCGGAAAATTGAAGTCACCAACTACAAAGAGGCGAGAACAAACCTCTCGATTTAGCTCCTTTCGTGTAAATTCGAGTGCCGAAAGAAATGAGGAAGAACTAGAAGAAGGTGGCCGATATATTGTTACTATTATAAGATCAAGAGCCTTGACGTGACAAATCAAAACTTCTACTTCTCCATTCGACTTATGAACATCACTAAATGTTTCCTGACATATAGACATACGCCCCCATGTGGGAAAATGGATTTCTCAGGGCGTTCTCTATCACATCGAACTAGCCTAAAACCAGCTATTGCTACTTTCTCGTCTAAAACTCCTGGACGAAGCCAAGTCTCTGTAATGGAGATGAAGGAGACCTCTCTATCAATGGCTAGCTCCTCCAGTACTCTGACCTTTGTGCTGTCTTTTTTGGAAATCAGACAATGCACGTTCAAATAGAGCCCTTTTATGGGCTTAAGGTCTTCCGATGGACCAAGTCTATCGGTTCTTGGACCTTCCTGTCTAACCGTAAAAAATCCTGCTTGCTAATGGCTTGTCACCATCAAACACATCGGATAATTTTGCCAAAAGATCGTTCTTCATGGCTTGAATGGCCTCAATTCTCACGTTGTCCTCCAGGTTAATTTAGTTGGCTGCTTGGAGTGTGCTTGGAGACGATATCATGATCCATGCAGGCTTGCAAGTCAAGGAGTGTTCCTTGAAACTCGTCGGAAATGATGAACGTGATCTTGCACTTCCGTCCATTGAACTTAACCAGAACCTTGGCCCGTCCCAACGTTGAAATTGTTAGGTTGTTGGCAGCGTATATCGTGTCGTCTTGCTTTCTCAGCCCAACTGGGTCTTGTCCCAATTTGGCGAAGGTGGACACTGACAATTAGCCCCTGCAACAGTGTCTGGCAGGACTTGGGCCACTTGGCCCAATATTTGACCAGTTTCGGGGTCGGCGAACTCAACAGGGATTGTGACGAGGGCACGTCCAATGAAAATGGACGAAATGCGGCCTCCAACAAATGTTTCGGTGAATTTTCATTATTTTTGTTTGACACTTTTACTACCATTATAACTTTTTGAAAGCTTTCAAATTGCATATTTGTTGAAAATCCCCTCCCGTAATCAGGTTTGGATTGGAGCCTGGAACCCGCCCTGTTTTTTTTGTGTTTTTTGGGCAGTTTTTTCGTATTTTTCATTTCTGTTTTTTTCCGGCTGTTTTTGGTTTCTTCGATTTTTTTGGCTTCTTTGATGTTCTTTGGTTTTTCGATTTTATTAGGCGTTATTCGATTTTATTTGGTTTTTCGTTGATATTTGGTTTTTCGATTTTATTTGGTTTTCGGTTTTATTTAGTTTTTCAGGTTTTTTTGGTTTTCGATTTTATTTGGTTTTCGATTTCATTTGGTTTTTCGATTCTATTTGTTTTTTTTCGATTTTATTTGTTTTTTTCATCTGGTTTTTGAGAAAGGACTTTTTATTTAGTTAAACCTCAAATCAAAGAAATTACGTTGATCTTATTTAGTTTCAGAACTTTAATGTTCATTTGTGATGCTTCTGAACAGTGTGTTTTTACTGACCATTTTATCAGTTGTGAAATATTAATTGATGCACATTTTGTCTATTTTAATAGATACTCCATGAATAGATCTAATTATTATGAATTGTTTATTTTCCAATTATTGATCTACTCTATCTCTCTGTTTTCTTCTTTTTGCTGTTGAGCTTAAAGCCTAAAATGGTACTTTTTTTTGAAATTATTTAAATCTTAATATCTTTTATATTGCGCAAAAGCGCAAGAAATGAAAGCACTGCCCTGGTCTTTTCTTTCCATAAGGCTGCGTTTTGTATTAGAGTTTGAGGTGAACTTCGACATCATATATTTACAATCTTGCAACCTTTTATCAAAATGTAATTTATTATAATTACAATTACTTTGATCTCAAAAGTAGTTCAAACAATTACAATTACTTTATTTTCGAATAAAATTCATTATAACTGCAATTACATTTCAATTACATTTTTCTTCAAACACAAAAAGGAACATTTGTGAATGGAGCATCAAAAAGTTGTCGACTTCGGATTTATGAAGTTACGTACTGCATAATATTGGAAATATGCTGAAAATACGTTTCAACCCAGGGCTTGTTCTTCGGTGAAAATATGTTCGTAATTTTAAATTGAAAATTTTCAATTACAGTGGTACAACTAAAATGCAATTAGTAACAATTACTTCGAAAAATAATTGCAATTAATCAATCAGCTTGAAATGAAGCCTTGTTTACTCCGTTGTATGTCGTTGTTATCACTTAAGAGAGTGACTGCTTTCCCTAAATTTCATAAATTATCCTAATGTTTGCAGTGTTGAGTGGAGCTAAATGACAATGTCTAATAACGGCAACATACTTGAACGAGAAACTGTAAGGTAACAGATGGGGTTTCACTCAGCGTTTTTCTGGAAACAAGATTGTCTTTCTTTTTGCCTTAATTTTGAAAATCTCTTCTGGCCAACTTCTAAGCACCAGATGGCGCCATGAGCACAATTTTTGTCGTTTCTTTTAAAGCAGATTAGCAAATAATTTGATCTTGAAGCCAAATTCAAAATATTTTCTATATGATGCAGGAAAAATTGAGATTTGTTTTTCATGTTTTGACTTAAAAAAGATTTTTGAAGAAGTTCACAATATTGTTGCAATTTTATTGCAGTCAAAAACATCTCTGATGCCAAGTACAATTCTTTGAGCCCTTGAAGTTGTTGGTGGCTCCCCCTATACAGCTGAAATTCTTGGAACAATTTGAGCCACAATGACTAATTATATAATTGCAAATTACAAAACAATTGTGATTGCAATTACACAATAATTGTGATTACAATTACCTAATAATTGTGATTGCAATTACCTAATAATTGTGATTGCCATTACATAATAATTGTGATTGCCATTACATAATAATTGTGATTGCCATTACATAATAATTGTGATTGCAATGACATCAATAATTGTGATTGCAATAACACAACAGTTGTGATTGCAATGAAATAATAGTTGTGATTGCAATGACATAATAATTGTGATTGCAATGACATAATAATGTGATTGCAATGACATAATAATTGTGATTGCAATGACATAATAGTTGTGATTGCAATGACATAATAATTGTGATTGCAATGACATAATAATTGTGATTGCAATGACATAATTGTGATTGCAATGACATAATAATTGTGATTGCAATGACATAATAATTGTGATTGCAATGACATAATAATTGTGATTGCAATGACATAATAATTGTGATTGGAATGACATAATAATTGTGATTGCAATTAATTAATTAACGAATGAGCAATGAACTGAGAAAATATCAGCAAAGACCTTGCGTCGCCAGAGCCATCTTACGTTGATTTCCAGTTACGTTGACATCTTTGATGCCACTCTTTGGCCTCATGTCAACTCTGTTTCTTTGATGACTATAATGTTTTCAAAAGGGATCATTTCTCAAAAATGGGTGCCATTTAAGCTAAATGATGCCACTCAGAAGAAGATTATCGCCAAGGAAAAGGACTTGAGATTGTGCTTAAAAAAGTAACATCATAAATCTCACACTGGCAACCTAGCTGGAAATCAAGGTAAGATGGGTCTGGCGACGCAAGGTCTTTGCTGATATTTTTCTCGGTTCATTGTGATTGCAATTACAAAATTGTGGTTGCAATGACATAATTGTGATTGCAATTACATAATTGTGGTTGCAATTAGAGCGTTAAAATAAAAGAGTACGCGCATGTGCCACTTTGGTCCCAAGACGTCGGTTCCATTATTCTTTGCTTCTTGGGTTTACAGAGTGGGGCAGAAGTATCCGGACAAAACTTTGAACATAATTTACAGCATCAAGAGCTGTAAATTTTTTAGCCAATTGTGTATTTAACAAAAAAAGTTTGGACAACAATTAAAAACATTTTTATTCAATATGGTCACCGTTGGCCTTAATGACGGCGTCCAAGCGGCCGACAAAGGCCGAGCAGGCTTTGGCGACCTCGGCCGTGGAGAAGGAGGCCATGTTCTGCTTCACCGACGACTTCAGAGACGCCAGGCTGTTGTGGGGCATCTTGTTGACCTTCCTCCTCAGCTCGGACCACAACTAGAAGTCGCATGGGTTGAGGTCAGGGCTGTTTGAAGGCCACTCATCTTTCTTGACCACCACGTCAAATTTGCTGTTCAAAAAGTTCAGGGAAACATTGGACACATGACACGGAGCAGAGTCCTGGATCCACATGAATTTGGTTCCTGGTGGGTACAAGGTTGCCAGCCATTCTTTGCGATTCATCACGACCTTCCTTAGAAGCTCCACATACCCGGCGGCGTTGAGCCTGAATTTGGGAGGGTAGACATGGGCTGGCATCACCTTCCCGTCGCTGCTGATGATATGATGCTGATGCTGATTATGCTGACCATAATCTTGGCAGGATTCTTTGTCTTCATGATGGGAGGCACAACGGTTCTGTTCTCGGCAAGCCATTGGTTGTTCTGGGGGTTGTACGCACCATCCACCGTGAAGATTGACTCATCTGAGAAAAGTCTGACTGTCCTTGGATTGACCTTGCAGATTCTGCGCAACTTATGGCCCCTCTCAAGCCTGGTGGCCTTCATCTTCTCGGTAAGAAGGTGGCGTCTGCCTCTGACGTAGGAGGTCAAGTTCAGATCCTCCCTGACGGCCCTGGCCACAGTCCTCTTGCTCACGGACCCCCTAGCTGCGTGGGCCAATATGGACACAGCTGGGTTGGCCTCAATGGACTTCCTCAGGCCCGCCAAGAACCTGGGGGTCCGCTTTTTTGCCCTGTGTGGGCCGCAGGGGGCGTGGCCTGTCCCCCGGCCAGACTGCAGCCTCTTCACGACCTCGTAGACAGTGGCCCTGGGGTACTTGGTTGACTTGATGATGGCTCTGGCGTCGTTGCCAGCCGAGAGCAATTCAGCAATCACTTTACGCTTTTGTTCCTGGGGCTTCATATTTCCGGATTTAAACAAAAAAAATTAACAAACATTCAAAACCGGTTTTTGGTCAAACCAGAAAAACGCGGGAAATAAAAATATTCCTCTTCCTTTAGGAGATATACGTCATCCAAGTTTTGTCTGGATACTTCTGGCCCTCCCCATATAAGCGTCAATTTGGTAGTAAAGGTAAGGTAATAGGTAAGGTAATACATAAGGGGCATAGGTGAAGTTGCCTCAAACAGGTCGAACCCAAGAACCACACTGCAATGAAACCGACGTCTTGGGACCAAAATGGCACATGCACGTACTCTTTTATTATAGCGCTCTAGTTGCAATGACGTAATTGCGATTGCAATTTCATAATTGTTGTTGCAATGACATAATTGTGAATTCTATTACATAATTGTGGTTGCAATACAATTGCATCACAACTCTGCTTAATGGCCACAGGAAAAATTGTAGATATGAATTTGAAGTGTTTCTCGATCTGCATATAAAACGTGCAGTTTAATCTAACTTTTAGTTAGGGAACTGCGGTTTAGCACAATTCCTTAAGATTTATTTGAACTTGATATCGATTTACCTCATGTTTTAGGTGGAGGAACATTGTTCTACATAACAAAACGGGCGATGATAAAAAAAGACTACAAGGAACTTGATGAAGCAATAAAAGCCAAAGTGCAACCATATTTGTATAACGGTGGGCAAGGCAAGATGGTCCCAATTGCTCAGCTAACTATGCTTCGTAATCGTGACAGACCGAAATCCAAGCAAGTAAGTACCTAACAAACTAAGTTAGATCTTGATCACACTTTTTGAAGAATCTCTCTTGGCTAGCTACATTATGTATCTTAATCAAAGTTTGGCCAATTACTTTTCATTATGTAAGAATATGTTTTAACGACTTCCAATCTATCCTTAAATTGCCCTTATATTTTTGAAAATGGTATTTGAGATGCTATTGATCAAATTGGAAAGTGTGGACGGCTCAAAGTTTATCTACAATTTTAAGGGGCCTTGAATAAAATATTGATGAACGGTCGAGATTCTATGGGTTCTTGAATCATGGCGGACAGTAATATTTCAGTTATGGAGGGAAAACCATATGTGGTAAAATTTTATGCTAACATGGTTTCTGATCTGCAATTTTAAAATGTCAATTCTAGAATGTGAACGCCATCAAATTGCATTAGTGGTGGGTGATTTCCAACATTGAGTGGATTGCTTGTATTGTATCATCTTTACCTTCCACGACCTTTATTGTGCCTTAAGTCTTGGGATATAGAGCCTTGGGCTCTTAAAATGTTAAAAAAAAAAATTCCCTTGAAAAAGAATTAGTTTCTGCTTCCCAAATTATTGGACTTGGGGAAGGAATTGGTCACCCTCTGAGTGTTCTTTAGGGTAGATTTTCAAAACAAGGTGACCAATTCCTTCCCCAAGTCCAATAATTTGGGAAGCAGAAACTAATTCTTTTTCAAGGGAATTTTTTTTTTTTAACATTTTTCGGATTTCTAACCGATACAGGGAATGGAATTCCCTGTAAGTCATGTCATGTTTGATAAAATATTTGGTCACACAACTTATTTGAATTCGCCGCTCTCATGCAACCTTGAGCATTTGGTTGGTCCGGTATAGATTGTAAGAAACAATCTAAATCGCGTTTAAAGCTGAACAACGGGTTATCTAATTTATAGAATCGTCTGAGAGAACTGGGAAGCAAGTTATATAGGCTTGGTCCTCGATTCAGGACAGAAGAACACTTCAAGTTCTTGACTAGTTGTTTGTCTATTGGGTGAATTCTGAACCTCGTATTACAAGTAATGCCTCTCCTATCGTTTTGATTATGTGTTATTCCTGGGTTTGGACACAAGTCATGAAGATATTTGAAAACATAAAGAATCAGGTAACGCTCATACCTTCGTTGAATGCTATATAAATCCAAAACCTTGAGGCGTTCCCAGTAATTTAGGTTAGGTTAGGTTAGGTTAGGTTAGGTTACACAATAGGGTTCTGGCAATTATCTGTATAGGTGGGTGCATCAATTCCAGCTGGATTGTAGGTCATCATTCGGAACTTATCTCCGTTTAATGACATGTTCCGTCCAGCTACCCATTCGTAAACCAGGTTTAAATCGTTTTGCAAGTCAGTGGTGTTATGGGATTTTCTACCAAACACTAGCTTGGTGTCGTCGGCATATGATGAGATAGCCGAGTGTAGGGGCAATCTGTGTAAGGAAGCGATAAACAATGTGAACAACACTGGTCCCAGTATTGTCCCTTGTGGGACACCGGACACAACTTGGCTGGGATTTCCCAAGCTCCCTTCAATTTTCACGGTTTGAGTCCGGTTGGTTAAAAACCCTTTAAGCCACAAGTAAACATTTCCTACCACTCCATTTTCAGCTAAACAATTAAGCAGTAGAACATGGTCTACTTTGTCAAAAGCCTTGGCAAAGTCTAGATAAATAACATCTACGCAATCATGGTGCTGAAGTCCCTCAATTATGTTGTCAGTGTTGGATTAATTGTGTCAATGTGCTAAAATGAGCACGAAACCCGTGTTGTTGTGGAGGAATGGCCTCTTTTCTGTTAAGGTGTTCAACAAGCTTAACCTTTACGATTTTTTCCATGACTTTGGCAACATTTGAGGTTAGGGATATTGGTCGATAATTGGCAGGCTCATCCCTAGCGCCACCCTTGTAAATAGGGATTACGTGGGCGGTTTTAAGTTGATCAGGAATGAGTCCCTCCACTAATGACCGTTTCATTATGTATGCAAGCATAGGTTAAATAACTTTGGCGGTTCGCTTAAGGAATTGGACCGTCACGCCGTCAGGTCCTGGAGAGCTGGACGACTTTAGAGATCTAATTGCTTCAATGACGTCCTTTTCTTCGACGATTATGTCTTCTAGCGAGAAAGAATTATCGTATGAACTAGGGTGGTTCAATTTGCAATGGGTAGGGGTAGAGAACACGGAGGTAAATTGATTGCTAAGAATGTCCGCCATACCAGATGGGTCGGATACTTCTTTGTCCGCCAAACGAAAAGGACCAATTGGAGGTTTGTTCTTCCGTTTGGAGTTTGCATAAGAGTAAAAAGCTTTAGGGTCTTGTTTTACATCCTGAACAACTTTCTTCTCCTTCCTCAATTGGTCCCGTTCAAAAGAGGATTTGAGAAGAACATCAATGGTGGTGATCTGTTTGTTTATACTACGATACCTTAATGAATGACTACCGCATGATTTTAGTCTTTTTGTCAAGGAAACTCTCTTCTTGAAAAGTTTTTGCCTCTCTTTGGGTATTTTCACGCCCCCTGTTTTGTTTTTTTAAATGGGTACCCCCGTATTGGCACACACTTCATCAAAAGTTGATATCAGGATATCATAAGCTTCGTCAATTTTATCAATCTTTTCCATTTTATAAACAAGGTCGAGTGATTCTAGGCTTATATTAATAGAGGGCCAATGCTCCTCTTTGAACCGGTACTTGGTTAATCCAATTTTGGAGACTACTCCAAGAGTTTTACCTTTTGTTTTGACATTTTCAATATGTGTACATAATTCAAGTATATTGTGATCCGAGATGTTAGTCTGCGACACTTGAACACTTGTTACCAAGTCTGGATCGCTGGAAAGCACTAAATCGAGAATAGTGTCTTCCCGTGTAGCCATTCCAACATGCTGAGAGAGGTTATTATCTCGCATAAAGTCTTCAAATCTTTGAAAGTATTTGGAAAATGATTTCGGAAGTGGGATATAACCTAGTGGGGTAGGGTGCCACTCAACCGTGTTTTTTGAAAAATTGAAATCTCCCATGATGATGTACTGTGAGCAAAGAGATTTTGCTAATTCGTTTTGAATAAATACAAGACCATCATTAAATGCACTAAGAGAGCTATTGGGAGGTCTGTAGACGGTGATTAATGTTAAATCAATGGACGTTACATGCGCTATCAAAATCTCCACTTCTCCGTTAGACATTTTGGTGGTAGATGTTATGTATTCATTTTTGATGTAAAGACATACTCCGCCGTGGGGAAAAATTGGATTACTGGGCCTCTCTCTGTCACAGCGGAATAATGTGAAGCCTTTTATTTTCAACTCTTCATCAAGTACCCCGTTCCTTAGCCAAGTTTCAGTGAGGGAAATAAAAATGATCCGTTTGGCTATGGCAGTTTGTTCGAGCAGTTTGATCTTGGAAGAGTCTTTTTTTGAAATGAGACATTGAGTGTTAAGGTAAATTCCTTTCAAGTAACTTGTTTTTTCTGTTGCATCATTAAAAATTAGGTTTTGGACCATCCCCTCGAGCCGTAAAAAATCCACTTTTGCTACAAATGCATTAGGATTTTCTTGTGTTCCCACACTGGGGACCGTAGGTCGAGATGAGTGGGAAGTAGCAACATTTGAATAAGTTTGAGGTGAATTGCCGATGTGGGCCCCCAACTGACTGAACCGAGGGTAGTGGACGGAAGGGGGAGGGAAAGGAATACAGATAGGATTTGAGGGTTGTGCCGGGGGATTGAAGCTCACAAAGGCTGGGCGCTTGCGTTGCGTCCCTTTAACATGAGCATACTTGCACTTGGGATTGTAGCAGTTTCCAAATTTCATTGATTTGAGGCACATGAAGGGGTGAAATAACTCGCAATTGTCTTTACTACATCCTTTGCTGTTATGTTTTTTCAGTCCGTACTGAGTTAGTTTAGGACACCACTTAGGGTGGTCTAGCAAACAACCATTCTTTCTGTTTGGGCAAAACTGCCTCCGGTGTACGTTACATATCGGAGTCACCTTATTTAATTCCGGCAATACACCACTTGACTCGACTTTTTCAATTAATTCAAGAGATTCCGCGTTCCCGGAGGAATTTGTGTCGTCTTCAATTAGTAGCGCGTTACCATTTATTGAGAATAGAGGCTTGGTACCACTTATCCAAGCCTTGAGTGCCTCAATTATAAATTTTTTGTTTATTGCACTGCAATCACTCCCGTGAATAACAAGTTCCAGACAACGTTTGGCCTCTTCACTAACCGAGTTGAGAATTTGATCCATCACTCCCTGACGAGTCTGAATCGAATTCTCGAACAACAAGAAGTAGTGCACTTGCTCCCACGGAATGGTCTATTGGAGCCAAGATATCAAAATCCAGAGGAATAAATATGTTATAGAAATGTTCTGTAATGAATAAATGATTGTTCTAAGAAAGCTTCTTGTAGTACAATTTAGTCACAAATGTTTTAAAAAGTTAAATGACAAACGTAGAGCAATTTAATCATGAAAAAAGTACACATATCAACTCAAAAGCCATAAAATGCCACTACTTGAGTGGACGTTTTCTCAAGTCACCCTGACGTAAAAAAAGTAGACCATCTCCTGAATACAATGCCATGATTTTCACTTAAGACTGGTCCAGTTTAAACATTAGGGGTTTTCAAGGTTCAAGGGTTCAACCTGAAGAAAAAAAGTATGAAATGGGTTACATGATTCATAGAAAATGTTTAGCTGCATATCGATTACCAGAGTTGGGTCAATTACTTGAAAAATGTAATTAATTACAATTACTTCATCAAAAATGTAATCAATTACAATTACTTCATCAAAAAATGTAATTAATTACAATTACTTCATCAAAAAATGTAATTAATTACAATTACATTATCCGAAAATGTAATTGACTTCAATTACAATAACTTGCCTTTTCAAAACAATGAAAAATTACCAGATCTGCCATTTTTACGTAGCAATGCACCAATTGGCAACTTAGAAAGAAAGGTTAATATCATAGAGTGATTCACAAAAACCAAAAGCTTATGATTGGACTTAAATATCAAAACTATTTACGGTCAATCACAAGGCATATTTTTCTTTTTCAGAAAACACGAACTTTGTACATAAATATCAAGTGTAACGATGTTTTAAAACTCTATTTTTGCGCCTCATTAGTCTGCCCTTGGTTGTGAAAAGCCCTTAATCCTGACAAAAAATTACCGTCAAAAGCTCTTGTAGTTTTAAAGTATTTAAACATCAAAGCTTTGGTGTGTATTGTAACAAAAGGTACCTGTTTGTGGCATCACATTGACCGCAAATTGATGACAAAATAATTGTTTAGCAATTAAAAACCGATGAATTGGTTTTATGGTTAATTTGAGGAAGTAAGATTTTGAAAAATAATTGGTAATTTGTAATTGAAAGTTCGGCAATTACATGGCCAAAATTGAAATTAATTCCAATTCCAATTACTTGGCCCAAAAAATGTAATTAATTACAATTTCATGTAATTGTAATTGAAATTACGTAATTACAATTTCAATTGTTTGTTTGTTCTGGATTCAGAACGCACCTTCGCATATAGTGGTTCGGTTCGGATAGCACCAATCTAGTGGAAAAGGCCACTCAAACCTCCCTCGCACCAAAAATCCTTTTCCAGACTTCCAATAGCGAGGCTCTAACTGCCATTTGTTTAATCGATAGAAATCCAGCTCGTCTGTTGACTTCGTGGTTTGGAATCTGATCGATCACTTTATTTCCCAATTATTCCAGTAGTATTTTCTTGAAAGAGATTCGCATCTTGTCTTGTTTCCCGGGCCTGCGGATATGATCACTTGACAAGTCAGAACGTAGCAAAGTAAAGGGGCAGGCAGTATCTTATTCGAGAGAGAATCGGGGATTCGATGGCTGGTTTGAGATTCTTTTTGTTGATCTTTGAAATAAGAAGTCGAAGAGGGTCCAGCACGAGCCCACTCTTGGACATAGGGCTCACTCTTGGACATTGACAAAAATCATGCAGTTTTGATTTCTCGTTGGAATTGAAGGCCAACCGTTCCTCTAAATGCCTGGAGATACACGAAGCTGATATGCTTTTAAGTCTATCTCACGGCCCGCCACCATCACCATTTTGTCCAAAAAGTTTGTTTAGATCAACTAGTGTAATGAATTTGCAAGGCGAACCAGGCCGGGTCGCCGGCCGGTCCTATAGGGTTCTTGTTGTCAAGCCTTGACCTTTGCCGACTCCCTCTACCCTAAGTCTTAAAAGTATTTCAAACCTACATACTTCCGTTATACAAATATGCCTTCCCGTTTGGATATCTGGTTCGATCTCATGAAACACTTGGGAAGCAACCAATGCCATCCTTACCAAATTTCTTAAGTGATATCTTGGTCTTCCATATTCCTCTAATAATGCAACCATCCAATATATATAATAAATCCTGCATCTAATATTGATAAGGAATTGTATTGTACTTTGATCACCCTGAAATTAAGCTGTTGAAAAAAGAGAATAAAAAGATCTCGATCTGTGGAAGAGGAAGTTTTGCTCGTTTCTCAAGAGCACTAAATTGGTGACCCCGACGTTCCTTGTCGACGTGAACTCTTGATGTGAAACCTTCCCTTTCTTTGGCTGATGTTTCAGCAGTATCGGTCAAATTAGGCCAATTTTGGACCAATGATCCAGAGGGATGGTTCACCATGGCTGAGGCCCAATTTGTGACCAGGGGCATTACTGATTCCAAAACCAGATACTACCATGTGGTGGTTGCGTTGTCCCCGGAGGTTGTCCAAACAATTAAGGCCGTAACCAGAAAAATTCCGTCAACCAATCCTTATGAAGCGATTCGCGATGCTCTCATTGAGAGACACACACCACCGGTAATGTCTACTCTAATTCAAATATTGAATGCCCCTTCCCTGTCTCCAGACTCAGATTTGGAGGGACTTGTCGATCGTTTGGATGCCTTGGATGTTTCCGCCGAGATCCTGAAGAAAGCCATCGTTCTAGCCAAGTTCCCCACGCCTCTTCAAGCAACAGTGCTGGAAGAGTGCCAGGCTGGTTGTCATTCAACCCTGCGATCCCCTTAAGGCTTGTCCAGAACCTACTCTTTCTGTGGCTGCATTGCACCCAACCCAGTTGGAACAAAAAGGGAATCGTCGGCTTTGTTCGTATCACCGGCAATATGGAACCAAAGCCAGGAGATGTAAAGCCCCTTGTGACTGGAAACACAAATCTCTACGTGCCATTCAGTTTGAAGATACTGCGGGAAACGAGGATCAGTCCTGTTGAAGTCGGCCACCAGGACATTCTGCTCTGCAAGACGGCAAATATTTATCCGTGATGTGTCTAACCTTAATTTCCTTGTGGACACAGGCGCAGACCTCCCTGTGCTTCCGGCTTCTGCACATTTTCGTTCCTGTATCACTTCAACATCCGATCTTCCTTCAATTGCAGCAGCAAATTGTGTTATCATTCCCTGTTTTGGTTGGGCCACATTTTCAACAAATATTGGTTTTGGACCAGTTTCTTGGCGCTTCTTGGTTGCCTCCGTTGATCAACCCATCCTGGGAGCGGATTATTTGGCTGCCAATGATATTGGAGTATTTCCAAGAACTGCCTCACTCAGGCAAAATGGCGTTGAGATACGGGGACGACGTAGAAGTTCTCCAATACCTTCTGTTCAGCTCATCGCAACTCAATCGTCTGTTGTTACCCTTATTCGCACTGAGTTTCCTCCTTTGGAGACTCCAGATTTCACAAAGTGATCACATTTAGTTCGGCATCACATCCCCACGAAGGGTCCACCTGTTTTTTTCCCGTCCACGACGCCTGGATCCAATGAAGTTCCGAGATGCCAAGCATGCATTTGATTACAATGATGAAAGCAGGAATTGCTCAACCTTCCTCTAGTCCTTACGCCTCGCCTCTACACATGGTGAAAAAGGCCGATGGTTCGTGGCGGCCTTGTGGAGATTTTCGACGGCTCAATGCGTCAACTACTCCCGACAGATATCCTCTTCCTCATACACAGGATTTTGTCAATGATCTTGGAGGTTCAACAGTGTTCAGCAAATTGGATTTGGTGAAAGGATTCTACCACATTCCTGTGGCAGAAGAAGATGTGCCAAAAACAGCAGTGACAACCCCATTTGGTTTGTTTGAATTTCTGCGAATGCCTTTTGGCTTATGTAATACCCCTCAGTCCTTCCAACGGTTCATGAACACTGTCCTTTCCGGCCTTGAGGGCGTGTTTGTTTATGTGGACGACATCCTTATAGCTTCAAAGGATTTGCCATCCCACATTACCTTGCTCAGGCAGGTCTGTTCTCGCTTGGTTCAACATGGACTTGCAGTAAATGTGTCTAAATGGTCTAAATGTGTATTTGCTGTTTCTGAGCTAACCTTCCTTGGGCATCATATCAATGCTACAGGAATACGACCAATTGCTGAGAGGGGTGCTTCCATCAAGAATTTTCCTCGACCTGGTGATCGTACAGGTTTGCAACGCTTCCTTGGGCTTATTATCTACTACAATCGGTTTATTCCCCATGCGGCTGATATTCTCTCTCCCTTGTATGCCTTACTTCGAGTGGGCAAGTTTAAATGGAGTCCGGAGGCACAGACGGCTTTTGAAAAGGCCAAGGAGCTCCTCAGTACCGCAACTTCCCTTGCCTTTTATGATCCATCTGCACCTTTAGCTTTGACTACAGATGCGTCAAATGTGGTAGTAGGTGCTGTGCTGGAACAATATGTAAATGGAAATTGGCAATCTCTTGGATTTCATTCCCACCGCATGAACACGGCTCAATCCAATTATGATGCTTTTGATCGTGAGCTTCTCGCTATCAAGTTGGCTATTGAGAAGTTTAATTTCCTCCTAGAAGGACGGCCTTTTGTTGTGTATACTGACCACAAGCCACTTACAACTGCGTTGACGTCCATGAAAATTCGAACACCCCGTCGTGAGCGTCATCTGTCATTCATTAGAAAATATACTTCTGACATTCGCCATGTTTCTGGAAAGGACAATGCTCCCACTGATGCCTTGTCGCGTATTTCCAGCCATTCTTCAGTTATTTCTGAGCCCTCGTTACTGGCCTTTGCCAAGGGCAAGGATGACTCTACGAAGGATTCATTTCAAGATCGAAGGACCTCCAGCTTAGGGCCAACACCGGGAATTTAGGACATGCGAAGACTGCCTTTGATTCAATGAATTTTGATTATTTTTACTAATAACATTTGTTTTTGAGTGAATGGCGGAACGTAACAACATTTTAACAATGGCAAATAACCAGAGAAATGATGTGTGTTCAAGTGAATGGTTGTATTTTATAACATTTCAAGGAGAGCAAAAAGTCATGTTATACTTTAGTATAAGTCTAACTACACTTTGTACAGTCTAGTTAAAATGTTCTTGCCCCTTATGGTGAAAGTGCGTTGCACGAGACTCATCATTCTACTCGCCCGCATGACGATATCAGCACAGTGTTCACGGCATTTCATGTTCCGATCGAATATGATACTAAGGTCTGTTTCCATGTCTACGCTCTCAAGTTCCTGGCCTTTCAGGATATCCTTGGGAGTGGTTTTTGGACTCTTTCCAAACCTCATCATCTTACACTTATTCCATTATTCCAGGCCCAATCTTCTGCTAAGCTCACTTTGGACTCATTTCTCTTCTTGAGGTTGCAAGATAATCCCAATAATCTTCAAATCATCCGCAAATTTTAGCATCTTTGTGGATGTAGTCCAATCTAGCCATGAAGGCGCTCTCTTGTGGTTGGTTAACCATTGATGTCTTGTGTGGACTGGTCTTCTCATAGTTGATCTTTCTCAAAATTAGTCTGTTTCTTAGGGTGGCCACTTCAATTCCACGTGCTTGTTCTTGTCTAACTGGTGATGTTTTCATTGCTTTTTCCCATTCATTTTCATGTTGAATCACCACACCAAAGTTTGCAGTCGTGACAAGAGAAGACCAATATTCCCTGAACCTTTTTATGAATCCTACGATCCAGTTTTTGTCCATCCATCGATCCATTTAATGATCTGACAGAGATGAAAGGCTCAAAAGCATGCTGAACAAACACATAAGTGACAGAATTGACTTTGAGTAGTTCTCATCAATGGAGAATACGATGGTCTTGGATTGGAAGAAAGAAAGAAGGATGAAGTCAAGCAACCAGAACACGACCCATCCAAATTTTCTTCCTCAATCAGCTTGACTGGATCTCTCTGTGCACTAAAACACTAGAATGTGACACTTGGAGATGGCAAGATGAACAGAATAATAGGTAAATCCACAAGGTTTTTGGAGTGACATCTTTTTCGAAGCTCAATTCACAATGGTCGCACGTTTTTTAAGTTGACCAAATTGATAAGGGTTGGTTCCTAACGTAAATTGACCACTTATATCCAACATTGAACAAGCCTCTCCAAGAATAGTTCAACGACCACTTTTAAATACTGGCTTAAAATATTGAGTTAAAAGAAGACAAAAAGAACCCAATTTCTGTTTTAAACAAGATAAGGAATATTGCCCCTTAATGAACCTTTCGTTCGAGTGGTCACCCTGTCAAACGAACAAACACTGACACCACATGGAGAATTCTCAAACTAAACCAGGGTTGACATGGGCAAAAGAAACATGATTAGAAAAGACTATTGATTCTGGTAAATCTTTCAATGACTTCAAAATTTCAAATCGTTTTTCAAAATCTAATGTAATGAGCTTTGCTTATGAAAAGAAATGAATAGATTGTAACAACATGTTTGAGTGGCGTCCCTGACTGAATTCTCTTTTCCTCGCAAATGAATGTTGAGCTTCTCTCAACCTAGAAATAATGACGGATCAGTGATGATCCAACGCAAGGTGGATTGATGACGTCATGGACACTGCTCTGAATTTCGTCCTGTAGTACAGTGGTTCTTGCCAAGGGTCAATTGGATGACCCATCAGTGGCTACTCTTCGACACTCAGAGTCAGGTTTGGTCTTAGAGAACCGACCTGTTCCAGGTTCTGATTTAACCATACTGGTTGACACCTCTAGAGGACGAGACCGCCCTGTTGTGCCAAATGCTTTAACCAGACAAGTATTTGAGGCCTTGCATTACCCTGCACATCCAGGCACGCGAGCTACTAAGAGTTTGATATTGGCGAGATTTGTTTGGCGAGGAGCTTCGTCACAAATATCCCAATGGGTCCGGGCTTTTCATCCTTGTCAGTTGTCCAAAGTGCACAAACACACCAAAGCGCCCCTTCTACAATTTTCTACGCCTTCACAACGGTTTCAAGTAGTGCATGTGGACATTGCTGGTCCCTTGCCAGAGAAGCAGGGATTTCGTTATTTACTGACGTGTGTTGATCGGTTCACTCGCTATCCTGTGGCAATTCCTATGGCTGACATTACCGCCAAGACTACCCTCATGAGTTTTTTGTCCGGTTGGGTTTCTCATTTTGGTGCACCTCAAGAGGTTATTACGGATCGCGGCCGCCAATTCACCTCCCACATTTGGATATCTTCCATGAAGGAGTTGGGGGTAAAAGCTAAAACAACAACTGCTTACCATCCTCAAGCAAACGGAATGGTGGAGCGGCTTCACCGTCAATTGAAATCCTCTCTCAAGACTCGATTGCCTATTGGACATGATTGGGTCACAGAGCTTCCACTTTTCATGTTGAGCCTTCGAGCAACTCCCAAAGATGATTTGCAAGCTTCACCTAATGATTTGGTCTTTGGTGAGGCTCTTCGCCTACCTGGGCAATTCTTCTCCCCCTCAAGAACTGGAAGTTCCCCAGAGGAGTTTGCCAATTTATTACATGCTGCCATGTCCCGTCTTCGTGCCACGCCTCCAGCTTATCACGGGGTGCCTTCCACGTTTGTTCCTTCCGCATTAACGCAAACATATTACGTCTATGTCCGCTCTGAGAGTCCATCTGGTCCATTGCAAAATCCATATTCTGGTCCCTTTCAAGTTTTGGCTCGGGGCCCGAAAACCTTCCTTTTAGATCTGCGGTCACGAGCTGATCGAATTTCGGTTGATCGCCTCAAGCCTGCGTATATGTCTCCTGGGCTCTCGG
Source organism: Tigriopus japonicus (assembly GCA_010645155.1). Classification (NCBI taxonomy): domain Eukaryota; kingdom Metazoa; phylum Arthropoda; class Copepoda; order Harpacticoida; family Harpacticidae; genus Tigriopus; species Tigriopus japonicus. The sequence continues at coordinate 127,231 of JAAGOF010000132.1, forward strand.
CTGGGGGAAGGATAATGTAGTGTACTTTGATCACCCTGAAATTAAGCTGTTGAAAAAGGAGAATAAAAAGAACATTCGATCTCGATCTTTGGAAGAGGAAGTTTTGTTCGTTTCTCAAGAGCACTAAAGAATAATCCTTACCTTCACAATAACACTTGAAGCTTGGCTTAAAGCAATAGTTTTTGACCGAAATCTCCTCTATAAAACTTGAACCCGGATTTGCTTGTCTTCAATTGACGTTTTGGAAGTTCCAGACCTCGACCTATGTTCATCTATCCTGTTAAGTACTAAACGGGTTAACATTTGAGACTGGGAATACGGCGGAAGAGACGTTTATTCACGATGAATAACGAAGAAGAAATGGAGAGAACAAAAACCAAAGTACAGGTTTATATAGTGTTGGGGGAATACCCATAAGACGAGGAATGAAGGAGAGCACAGAGAGAAAAGGACTACAACACACCTCCCTCAAATAAATTTTTCCGCAAAACATTTGATTCACTCATGTAAGAAGTTAGTACTCCCAATCATGACACTAGAGCTGTCACACAGCCCACCATACGATCTTGGGAGACTTGCGACTC
>JAAGOF010000084.1:0-39323 GCA_010645155.1 Tigriopus japonicus
GCCGGACAAGAGAGGTTCAGGTAGGCATCCCGCCAAATATGTAGCAAACGAATACACTTATGGATGACGAAAAATACCAGAGATGTTTGAGACACCCAAACTTTGCGGACATAGACACCAAAGATCATCCGTATAACGTATCATACTGGGTGCTTGACAAGAGATGGCTTAGCTTAGGCTGTCTCATTCTCGGATAGAGCTCGTATTGGTTCATACCGAATGACCATGAGTCTGAAATGAGTGGTGATTTCGGAAATGAAAAGAGTTAGTGTTACAGTTTTTTTGAGATGGACTCCGCTAAAAGCCGACCTCGATTCTAGATCGGTTTTCGACTCATTGATGATCCAATCCGATCCAAACCATACCTATTGCTGTCATTAAATTTTGACTTATTAGACCGTTTGGAAAGATTTAGGGCGACTATTCGAGGGCCAACCCCTAAAGCAAAAGTCGATGTTGGGTCAACAATTCTAACCGAGTGATAATCTTCTGTCATTGTTTGAGGGGCAATTTCGAACTAAACCGAAAATAACAAGAATTTCAGCAAGCTCAGTGGAGAGGTCGCAAAAATATCGCATGAACTATTATAATGGCTCAAAAAAAAAATTCTTGTACTTAAACTCCACTCACTCGAATTTCAGGTCGATTACAAAGTCGTATTATCGCAATTCCGTCGGTGCCTTACTCGTGTACGACATTTGCAATCGCGACAGCTTCCACCACATCCCCGTGTGGCTCATGGAAGCTCGCCGCCACATTGAGCCCTACAGGGCTGTGTTTATTCTCGTGGGTTGTAAGCTCGACTTGGTGCACGAAAACCGAAACAATCGCGAAGTCACCACCGAAGAAGCCCGACGATTCGCTGAACTGCACAAAATTGGATTCGTCGAGACCTCGGCCAAAACCGGGCACAACGTCGAAGACGCCTTCAACGGCGTAGCCCAAGAAATTTACGACAAAATTAGGTCAGGGGAATACTCACTCGAGGATGGTTGGGACGGCATCAAGAAGGGCTATTTTGGCGGCCTTCAATCGGGTGCTCGATCTAGTCGAAACTCGAATGTGAATGGACGAGTCATGTCCTTGGCCGAAGGTGAACCCGCCCATGATCAGTGTTGTTGAGGGAAGGAATTTGACAAAAGAGAAAACTAGATATACTAAACATGAGATAAAGTTCCTGTGATGCCTCATTTTCCCAGCAACAGCGTGGAGCTGCCGAGTTCGTTGGGGGCGATTGTAAGTCATTTTTGTATTTTGTTTAATCCCGGTTGCGTCAATGGACCGCTGTATTTATACTACTAAAGATCTTATTATTATGAATATGCACTCTTCACTCCTCATTTAACAATGAATAAGAAAAAAGTGTTCTTATTTAACATGGGAAACAGATTTGAAATACAAAAATTTGTTCATTCAAGCGAGTAGAAATCATTAGAAAATATGTAGATAAACTAAATTCTGAAAGCTCCCTTTCTTCTTTGGATTGTTTAAGCTTTTTGTTCTCATCCTTGATAGTTGGTAACCTCTCCGGCTAATTGATGACTTCCAAACATGATGTACTCCTCTCGAGACATCCACAACGATGTTCCAGGTTCATGAAGCTGCAGAATATTCTCTGAAACATCAAAATCATTGATTGTTTAAAATCACTCAGATCATTTAAGGGCAAATCCAGAACCAACCATAGGGAGGAGGAACTTTGACTGAATGAGCACCCATCACCGTATTCCAAGAGTGATTTCCATTAGGAAAACGACACACATTGATGATGGGGGCGTGGCTGGGCATGAGATCCCTCAGATCACTCGACAATCTCTGACTGAACCCTCTCAATTCCGTGTTTCCTCCTAAAAATTCAAACCCACCACTGCATGAATCTTCATGAAAGACAAGTTGAAACACTACTAGCTGAGTTTATACAAGGATGACTCAACGAAGAAGTTAGGATGTCTTTGGTTTATATAACCTGTGACAACTTGAGTTGTTACAGAAATTTTACGTTACCACACGCCGTTGGCTTCATTTGCAAACACGAAAGTACGTAAGTTGTCACAAGAAATCGTTTAAGGAAAGGTAAGCTTGTAAACCACGTCTCGCAAAACTTTTTCATAACTTTTGCCACAGGATTTCTTGTCCTAACTTATGTACTTTCGAGTTTGCAATTGAAGTCAACGGCATGTGGTAGCGAAAAATTTCTGTAACAACTCAAGTTGTCACAGGGTATATATAAACTCATCTAATTGAATCGACAAACCTGTGATGAGGATGTGAGAAAAGCAATCTTTGAGCACACAATCGGGAAGATCTTTGACAGCCTCTTTGACCATGGACGGAAGATCCAGCGAGGCATACATCATTTCGGGGGCCAAATACAATTCCGAAGAGAACGTGACCTCGGTCATTTCCAGTTTTCTTTGAGCGTCGTTCTGGGATTTAATGTGAAGGGTCTCACTTCTAGAGGGTCCCGAACGATGATCGCCTTCACGAGACAAATTCAAGGTAAGTCTACATTTTTGTTTCACAGCTGAGGTGTCCAAACTCGAAATGGTGGCCTATACAAAGAAGTAATGTATTATTAGAGAGGAAATGGAAACAAGGAATAACTTGACTTAAGACATACCCCAGAGACATCTTTGCCCTCTTGCCAAGCCATGGCTTGTTTGAGACATTGTGAAACGTGCCAGCCACCCACGGACATGCTTTGAGTGCGATTCTCGTCCACTTTTCCATCCAGAACCACCCATACAAAAGTGCTGGTTGCTCCTGAATCCACGACGACACAAGTTTTGATCTCGAAAAGTTGGGAAATGGCTAGAGCTTTGGGTAAGAGGCACAATCTAGAATGCATTGGGGAGGGAACTTGAGCAAATGGCATGAGCACGAAGCACTAGGATTACAAATCAACTTACCTCGAGATTTTCATCTCTTCGAAGAGGAATTGAAGGAGTTTCTCCTTCACAGCGTGAGGTATATTGGTGTGAGTGAACACCAAGGACACGTAAGGCCGTTGCAAGTCGTTAATCTGGACAAGAACCAAGAACAGAAAGACAAGAATTCAGTAAGGAGTCTTGGGATCAAGAATAGACGCTCAATAATTAATTCTGAGAAAAGATTTTTGAAAACCCGAGGTCGTTGCTCATTATCATCCTAACGATGGATGCATCATTCACTTACAATTTTGTAGTGCTTGAACAAATGGATGAGAAACGCCCGAACCACGGGGAACGCCTCCTCGTGTTCCAGTGCAATCAACGGGGAGAGGAGATCGAGATTATTGGTGCCCAAGATAAACCCGGTATCCCGACAATACCCATTCGTCAAGGGCGACACAGCCGCATAATTGAGAAACTCTTCCTCACCCGACATGTAAGGAGGTCGTACACTCTTCATTTTGTTCTTCGTACTAGACACGATCTCGCGCTCACAAATCATCCAATTGACCTTTTGGTCCTCACAAAATAAGCAGAATGGCCGACTTAACGGTGGTTGAAGTCGCATCTCGGATAAAGGTTGTGAACAATACTCCAAGGCCGTATGAGAGGCCATATGGCGACTCCGACAATAGACCTCGCGCATCTGGTCAGGATGGGTGTGGAAAGAGGCGTATTCGGGTGGGCTGGGCATGACCAGATCACTCTGGAGGTCAGCCCGATTCAGCGTGGTGTCACAATCATAACACTTTAAAAACTTGGGCACGGCAATCATGGACAAATGTCGCTTGATTGAATAGGCCGGCGTGATGAGCCACGTGATCTTGCCTCCGATATCCACGGCCACTTTGGCCACGCGCTCCTCAATGCACGAGGGTAGACACGTGTACTCCTTGCAAAAGATGCACTTGATGAGGTTCAACCCGCCGATCTCGCCCTCGGTCACCATGATCTTCCACAACCGACGGCACGAGTCCTTGAAATTAACGCCCAAATTGACCAACGAGAGGTTCTCTAGAAACGTGAACGGCGTTTTTCGGCTCAGTTTAGCCCATTGATGCTTCCTGCAAAAAGCATGAGCTATTATTGTCCGTCATTTGCACCCCTCAAATCGGTGTCTCAAGTCATTAAAACTAAACGCATGAATAACAATGAGGAAAACAATTAAAACGAGAGCGTATAAAAGTAATACTAAAGCCACGAGGAGGCATCGCCGTAAGGCTACCGGGTGACTCAAAAGAAACGGAACAACCAACGAAGGACGTAACCCTGAAATGATTGGTCTCACGAAAGTGTATGTAGCCCAAAGAGCGCATACCAGTGTTTTGGTTCTGTTCTCGTCAATTTGATCCTAGCCATGTGTCGGGGGACGAAGAAAGTCGCAACGCTAAACGTTCTACTACCAAAGTTGATCCTTGGCGAAAATGGGTCGTGGTAGCCTCAATATTGACCTCACGTAAAAATGCCTTCTGCGACTTATTCGAGCGATCATCGAGTTCCAACTTACCAAACTTGTTGACTATCCACATATTTCCTGGCCGTCTGACAAGTCCGAGCATAGGCCAAAAGGTCAGACGGGTCCAAGAGATCCAAGACCTTGATGTGGATCTCCTCGGGTAAACTCAGCCAATGCAGCGTCGGTAAACCCAACGACGCCGACGACGAAGAGGCCAAAGTCGCCATCAGGGATACGGAAAAGGCCGAATGGAACGAGCCCGACGACGAAGCCGAACTCACATTCACGGGCCATAATGGATTCTGCAAGCCCGCTAATCCGTCCTCGGAAGGCCAAAGGCCACTCTCATGGGACAACGAGCTCGACATGGGCGTGGTCCAGCCCCCTTCCGAGGGGAAGGCTCCCACTGGATTCATACTCAACCGATCAAGGCCTTGGACATGCTACGTTCTTTTCATGGATGGCTGGAGCGCCAAAAGATCAACCGAGAATTCAAGCCAGAGAAGCCAGACCGGACTAGCAAAAAGCAAAAAGCCCGATGTCTGATGAGGGAACGGAGATGGAACAATCCCGAAAGCGATGGGAACCAAAGGGCCTCACGAGCTTGTCAAGCGACCCACTAGCATCATCAGAGACCGGGGATCGATGCGTGGAACGAGAAAGGGGCGCAAAGGGAACCACACACAAGCACGCACGGGATTGACAGAACAAAAGTTAAAGAACGACCACACACAACCGTGGATTCGCTCAACGGGGTGTCCAAGAGCGAAAATCTCATTTTTAACCCTGGAATGAATTTCATCATAATATGATCAACAGAGCTTTGCGGGGATATTTGAACCTGCGTTTGGAAAAGTATCCTTTCAAAATGCACGCAGGCAAATATTATTTGTCAAATTGTTGACAAAACAAACCTTCCTCAAGTTTCTTAAAATTTATATTATTGCGCAATATCGTCACTCTAAAATGTTTATTGACGTTTTTCTCTCTTGTTCGGTCAGCTGACTGGGGCTCAATGCCAGTTTGCCAGATTACAAATCTTCATGCCACTATTTAGGCAAAATGTTTTGACAACTATACAGTAATCCGTAACAACGGCTGTTTTGACTGGTATTTATTCTCCACTTGACAGTTTTATGGCAGTCATTTTAGACATTTTAGTTCCATGGTATTCAATTAAATTTTGAGCGGCAAAAACCCTACAATTTAGCTTTTTAGTCTCGATGGTTCATGAACAAGTTTTCAGCCTTTGCGGAGCGTAATAGTATACGGTACAGAAGCTTCTTTAGTCTACGGTACTTTAGATCTTTTTTTTTTAAATACTTTCAAGCACAGCTTCAGGGATATACTTCAGACAAAAACCCACGTTTTATAGAAATAGGCTCAACTCCAGTGAGTGCATGGATTCAATGAAAAGTTTTGCGTTGCCTCAATTATGGGTTGGCTAAATTAATTTTTCAAATGAATATTTTTCATTTCCATGTCTTTCTTGTTTTTCCACAATAATGGCTGGTGACAAAGGCAAAACAGTTTTTTCTGATTTCTTAAAACTGTATTTTAACAATGAAACCTAAACGAAATGTCATTGACAACGAGTGTTTTTCCTTGATATCCACGGCAGTAAAAAACTCTGTACGAAAAAACTGAATACGAATTTCAGCTTTTAACTCGGTCACATGTCAGAGTCTAAAATTATTCTTTTTAAAAGTTGAGCTCAAATTCTATTGAGAAAAAATGAACCAGTCCTTTTCTGGTGATTGTGTTACCACAAAAAACGGGTCGAGCTCATTCATTCTACCTAGATACACTAAGATAGATATTGGCATTTGTAGGCTAACACACGGTGCCGATGATTCACGCTGGTGATTGGTCAAGAGCATTCAGTTGAACATTCAGCTAATTCTAACGAAGTTCAACAACAAACCAGAGTACTTCTTCTTTGTTGATTTTGTAGTGATCTGACCTGGTGCTGGGGTTGCCAATTTTCTTAAGTGAAATCATATTCCCCACTGTCTACCTGCCTTCATAAACATGTTTTTTTCTTTAAGAAGCGACAAAAGGCAAGGCATCCCTGACTTTCGTGACTTCTGAGCAGGGTTGCAAATCAACCTCAAATTCGTGTTTGCTCATATACCAGAGTAGTGATGGGACGAGACGGTATTTCCAATACATGAGACCAACTGATGCCGGTCTCAATTAATACATCTCGGAAGCTGGCATCAATACTGTATCAAGTCTTACAAACGAAATGACAGCTACAAAAGGTGTCCATCACCGATTGAACCTATTCATATTTAACAATTTTGTTAAAGCGTGTAATCGAAATCTAACTCTCTTTTGAGGTATTTCTAATATGCATTAAGACCATGACCTTTATTGACGCCGTATCAAATAGCTTTTTGACTGATATTGTCTGTTTCAATATGGTTCCTTTGATATTCAAATCTCAGTTGCTAGTCACACTTTTTAGCCAGGTTGACTAGAATGTGGTAAAAATGTCGTGATTTGTCACCTGATTTCAATGTTGATGGGCTTTAGCAAATGGAAATTTCAAATAATAACTGTGCACTAACGAGTTAAATAAAATCTTGCGTTGCAACATAATAACATAAGCAATCGTTAAATGAAATATTCTCCGACAATTTGGAGGATGTAACATAAGTTTTTGTGTTAGTGAAAAAGATTTCACGTCACACTTTCAGCGGTTCTTCAGGTATTTTTCTTCAAAACTCTGAAGCCAACATGTTATGCCAAGTTGTGGAATCGACGAGATGTTCCTTGATTTGAAATTTATATTGTTTAAGTTTAAAACAACGGAAAAAAAAATCTAGATATTTCGTGCCTTCAAACTGAAACCGAGCGAACACCAGAGAAAAAAGCAAAACCCAATTTGAGCAATTTTGGCAACACTTCGCATGTCTCACTTGGCCTCAAGTCGGAATCAAGACCAGCGAGACTTTCATGGTATTGGTCTGGTCTCATACTGTATGATACATTGCTGGTATCAGCCCCATCAGTATACCAGAGCAAAGCACCCATTCTCTAAGAGGTAACCCTACCCTGCCACCTCCCGTGAAAAAACTTGCGCAAGCCAAGATTTCACATCACTGAGTTGAAATTCATTTTTTGCATATCGGGTTAATACCTTAGACACATTTCCAGCAGACTTGAGGATTTTCAATAACCAAACTGCCCTATCAGATGAGCAAAATAGTTTAGATGTGTTTCTTAGAAGAAAAGGTTCCTTTAATCATGAACTTTGGCTTCCCGCATGATGAAGGACGTCACAGACAGTCCGTGCCGGGTCGGGCAATCATAGATTTGAATGCCAATCTCTGCCTTCTAGTATTTCTAATTCTACCCTGTCTTCGGTACATAGAGTAGGTATAACTTTTCACTCCTGCATTTGATTGAGCTGATAAATTCAAAAGCGCAATCTACTAAGTGCCTGCAAGGTTTCTTTGCACTTGAATGCAATCGAATTAATCCTACTGGAAATTATTGCTCTCATCATTTGCCTCTCACTGTTCGTTTCAAATTCCTTTTCAAAGTTAAATTCCTCAAATTCGTTTTTTTTCTAACTTTGCCCAAAGTCAGTCGTTGGTAGTTTACTCGATTTTTTCACTCCCGCCCCCTCATCGCTCTTCGCCCAAAATTGGCACTTTTTCAGGCATGCGTCTTCCCAAAAGATCTGGCAGTCCTGGTGGATTGATCAGCTCTGTTTTGTCTGTCTGTCCGCTGATTGTTTATATTCGGAGAGTGTTGAAGAACGAAGGAAATCGGTCCAAGATGGCGATGGCATCGAATAGTTTCGCCGTACGATTGCTGGCTCGACGAGCGGCTCGACCCTCCGTGAGTCCCGCCACGGTCCTGCTCGGGCTCCGCTCCGCGTCCCGCCCTTTCTCGTCCACTCCGATTCGAATGAGTGATCCTGAAGGGTACGTATGGGTGTTTGCATGCATGTAGAGTTTTGACCTGTTAGTATTCTAAAATTTTAATCACGAAAAGGAAAAGCCTTTGTAAGTCCTGTAAACATTTTTTCAGATATTTCTATAACTTCTTTATCAGTTGCTTTCGATTTCGGTTAAGATCCTCTTTGGTCCATCACTACTTCTCTCTAGGTAGTGAATTTTGTGTTGCTGCCCAGCCTCCCATTCATTGGTATTCAAATTTTTGAGACTTTCCTATCAGCCAACTTACAAATTTCTTCCATAAAGAAATATGTTTTTACAGTTGCCACCCCCTGACTTTCTTGAATATTCCTCTTGTGATGGGTGTTTGTCTTGCTTTTCTAGATGGTTATATCGTGGAGTGCGACAAGGCAACTATGAGGCCAAAGCCCAAGAAAAATTGTCCGTAGTCGTGAGCGCCATTATTTGGGCTTGGCTGACTTATAACGTACTGGTTGATTATCCAATGCTCACGGTAAGTCTCTTGATCTTGTGACTAGTGATGGACCGAAAGCGCTTTCGGCCGAAATTTCGGTTTCGGTTATGCCTACCGAAACCGAAAGCAGACAGGCACTATAAAGGATGGAGTTTGACAACAAAATCGAAAAATTTTTCGTCCAAAAATCTCTGAAATTTAAGTTTCCCGATTTTTCAAAATTTGCGCCTACCCAACATCGAACACATGAGCAATTTGAATTTTTTAGGTGTACTTTAGATTTATACTATTTTGTAGTCAGCTGCTTTCGGTTTCGGTTAAGCCCTCTTTCGGCCGAAACTTTCGGTTTCGGTTATGAGCCCTTTCGGTCCATCACTACTTGTGACCGTGATTTTGGATACACATTGAGTAATAGAGAGTTTACTAAATACAATCAATTAGTCACGTGTAAGGATCATCTCCGTATAATTTAAGACTGACGAATAGTGGCCTTGTTTGTATTTTCGCGATTTAAATCAGGGTACCGCATTTACGAAAATTAGCACCGAGTAAAACACTGAATGGGATTCTTTCTGTTCTTCGGCAAAATTCACCCAAGCTAAACGGTCGAATGATAATGTTTTACAAATGTATCTGAAGAATCAAAATTGAATCCCTTTTCTGCCAAAAAAGGATTCCAGTTTGTGCCAATAAATAAAGTTTGGAATTGCCTATTAAAGTTTGATTGGTTGTTGGTTCAATTGTTTGAAAAAAGCAAATATGTGCGTGAAACTGCATTTCCGAGATGTGTCTCTTTCTTTAGTTAGGTTTTTGTAATTGGTTAATGGTTGATTACATGTGTAAGCTAAACGGAAAAAATTGAGAATTTGTCAATGGAATGCTAAAATTCACAATTCTTGAGTAAGTGATAAAACATTTTCATCAGGAAATTTTGAAAACCGTGAGGGATTTTTTGCAAACGTGTTTCTTATAAAGTTTGAAGTTTGAAGCGGTACTTTCACCATTTTTTTCTATTTCAAGGGCCATCACCCGTATCCAGACCGGAAACAGATGACCAACGCTCAATTGGGTGTTCCCGACGATGAGTAACTTGATGAAGAATTAGATCGAAAAAGCCATCTCTAGTAATATGGAAAAGAAATATGTTATTTCAGTCACACAGTGTCAATAAACAAGTGCTTTGTCCACAATATCTATTGCAACATTTATGAAGCGTATTCTTTGAACCAGGCGAGATCATCGTAAAATCTGGGATCCGCTATCCTGAGAGCCGTTCGTTTGTAGTAATAGTAGTAAATGGCAGCCACTGAAAAAGAACGAGAGACTCACTAAATTAGAAACAAATAAAAGGACTTAAGCTCAAAAGAGCACACAATATTGGTTGGGAATCCAAGGAAAGTCCTCAACATCAGTGAAAATTACTTGGAAAAATTAATTCTCTATACCCTATACATAAAAATCTGACGAGACATTGAATTCAAACAATTCCAATCTGGTAAATTTCTACTCTAAAGTAATGCATAGATGTCTGGACTTTTATAACTTTACCCTTATTTTACTTGCATGTTCATTTATCTCAAAAATGCCTGCATGTGCACTGAACCAGTTATTTTTTTTAAATTGAAACATATGTCTTGTGCAGAAATAAAACCCGATCCAATTGCTTGATTCGCACGAAAGACGTACGAAAGGTTGGTTAAATAGTCCAATGAATGGGACATGCACAAAGGTTGCTCAAGTGAGCGTTTTAAATCATACCACAATGAGTAAAAGAGGGCCATTTGTTGACCTGAGTTGCTCGGCCAATTTTGGCCAATCCAAGTCTTTATTCTGCCATCTATTCAAAGAGTCTAGGTTCATGGAATCGATCGATATTTCACGTAAGGATACTTTGGCTGGAGTTGGGCCAATAATATGCAAAATTCCTTTTCAGGTGATAAAATAAAAACACTTAAACAAGGCTTGTGCTACTGCCAAAATAGGACTTAAAAGTGAACAAAAAGATGATTTAAAGACACATTTGTTCAGTTATTTTTATAGAATTATATCAATATTTAAAAATGTGTCCGACGAAGAGAAATGAAATAGTTTTAACTGTTTCTTTCTTGCCATGTATGATCTTATATTTCTCATTTTCTACCAATTAAACTGAGCAAATTATCAACCAGATAAAAGTAGAAGTATCTAGATGTAAAATAGCGATCGCTCCCAGGGACCTAGACTTTATAAACACGCAAAAATTGAAATGACTTGAATTTGCCAAACTGTGCCAAACAACTTGCACCGCCAGTGGCCCTGTTTGGCGCTAGCTGTTTGATTTGAAATACTTACTTGAGCAACCTTTGTGCTTTCCCATTGTCTCCTGGGAATTGATCCCAAATCGGTTTACGCTAGTGTTTACCGTTTTGTCAACCAACCAATGTGTGGTTGGCCATCCGAAAGTCTAGAAATCTATGTCTATTGTTAAGGCGCAGCTTTGCCAGGGGTTTCTGTTTTAATTGCCAATTTTGGCATAGGTAGTGGTGAGGAATATTCAATGAAAGTCGAGAGAAAATGACAAAAAAAGCCATTTTTGAAAATTTACGGACATGTAAATTTCCTATCTCCCATGAATAAGAAAATGCGAAGAAAGTGGAAGTGTTTCGAGAATTCCAGACTTTAAAACAAGATGGATTTCGTTCAAAAGTGACATACCCGGGATCCTACGATATCAGAGGGGAACAAAAAAAGAGTGCGTACAATCAAATCAAAATAGTACCGTTATACGCTTTTAAACAACTTTGGAAGTCTCGGCTTGAAAGCTCCTTAAAGCGTTTTTGAGGGCGTTATTGCTATTTCCAATGATTTTTTGTCACTTACTGAAGCGTTGAACCACATATAAGACTAAGAGACCAGGGTTCCACCATTCAGGGGACATCGGTTCATCCCACCGTTTATTGAGACTGGCCACATGGAATGTGATGGAAAGACCAGTGTAAGCTAACGAGACCAAAATGGCTGTCCGAAACTGCGTCACGAGAATGCCCACTAAACCAGCCTGAAGCAGTCAGATATTTCAACCGGAAACGGAAGCATTAGCACGTGTTGAGAAATTGATCGCATGGTGAGACCTAGAGCTGAGTAAAGCAAGGTCTCGATTTCTTTGTCATCGACTCTTTGACAGTAATTTGATAACGATTTGTACGTCTATTTTAAGCGCCAACTTCAAATTCAAGAGAAAGTACTGATTTGGCGTTTCTTTGGTAATGCAATTTGAAAGTAGATGTACGGCAAGCGATCAAGTATCGCTTTCATCTTCATCACAATCAGAATCTGTTCTTGGCTAATGGTTATGTTCTTGCTCTTCCGAGAATTGATATAGTATGCATGACTCACTTGAAAAATGTAGGTCGAAATGAAGGACAGAAACACGATTATCAGGGAGAACACCAGGCACACATCTTGAATACTGAAAGCAAGAAGAGTGAAAGCGAGGATGAGTCGTCGAATTCAGCCTCATGTGATCGGTGTACTATGGTTTGAGTCGTCCAAATTTGTTCTCGTACAACTCTGGAAGGAATTCAACGGCAATTTCCATGAGGCTTAACCCACTTCCACTTATCGGATTGGATCATCTACCTTGAGATAGGGGAATGTGCTCGTTGTAGCCATGGCACTAGTTGATTTTTGCCTGCAGAACCACCTACATTCATATCGAGATTGGAAGAAGACTAACTCAACTAAGGAAGCCATCCATCCAACCAACCAACCAACCAACCAACCAGTCAGAAGCTCTCTTGACCAGTTTGTTAGGCAGGATTGCGTGATGGGTTCCAAAAATCGGGCAGATTGCCATCAGACACGACGCGTTTTACATAATAATTTTTGGGGACAAAAAATGTTGTGAGTTTCGTTAACATAATTGTAAACCCATCAAAATGAGTTATCTGTCGTGATCGGCGTTGCTACGTGGTCACACGGCTTTTTCATTATATAAATCGAAGATGCTCCTCGCTTAAGTAATTAGATCTATGACGCAAACACGACAAAAACGAACCTTGGCTTAACGATTTTTTTCTGATCGTCTTCTCATTCAATTGTCCATTCATATTCTACAGAAAACTTATGCAATTGGACATTGAGGTACGCAGGTTGCTCCCAACCACTTCACGGGGCTTGCAAACTACTGAAACGCATTTTCTGTCAAATTAAATAATGTCGAGATTTTTATTTGTCATGAAAAAGCTCTCAAACCTCCTGTCCTGGGCTTTTAGGAGTGATTTATGGTATTAGAATATTATATATTTTTCAACAACTAATAGTGATTGAATACCGGAACGGGATGGGATTGACGTTTAAAGCATCCTCACTGAAACTGCTTGGTGAATTTACGTTAGGTCTTCTGCTATTTTTTCCAGGCATTTAGTTTAATTTCCCTCCAAAGTCACTCGCTTGATCAATATGACGTAATCGAAATGTGCATTCAGTCCTCCTATATTCATTTTGAGCTCGAAAAAATGAGTATTTATTTACAGGAATTCAAAGACAGGATGTACTTAAATGCCCATTCCATGAATCATAATTGTATTTCTTGACTACTGATATCGGATGCACTCTCTCTAGGAAAAATACCTTTGCCTTAAAAAGCCTTTCGATTTCATGTATCATCGCCCAAAATTTGATCGAAATCATTTCTGCACGTTACAAAGTAACTATGACTGTCGAGATGTTGTCTTTCCAGTGAATCTAGATGTCTTTAAAATTGAAAAACTTGGAATCATTAAGTCTGAACAGCCTGTAAAAAACTTCCATATCTTTTCAATTGCACAATAACTTAAGAGTCTATTTGCCTATTAGTAGCTTCATTTTTTAATATGAAACAAACAAGACGAAATTTTCCATCAACACAAATCATCACATAAAAAAAGGTTTTTGCTTTCATTGAGCGAGCACTGTACAATTGCGTCATTTTAATTGCGCTTTTTACGCCAATTATATCTAAATTAAAAAAAATACCCATGGTGAACAAAATTACACAACAAATTCCCCATTTATTAGGTGATTACCATTCTAAACTAGAAACGTCAACGTCATTAAATAGCCCAAGTTGGGAAAACCCTGACCACTTGTGGGATGTATGCTCCGATTTTCCCTGATGGAAATCGCGAATGTCAGATCTATCATGTTGGTGAATATATGTACTGTCCGTCAAAGTCAAGTCGATATTGCCTTAAAGTCAAACGTTTTGATTAGATTCAAAGCCACTTAAAATTCTTGCCTTGCCGTTTCGGAATCTTCGATTCTGACAGCATTTCTTCTGGTGCATTCGAATGAGAACACTGAAACCTGGAGAGATCAGTTTTGGTTTTTGCCGCTTATTTTTGGGGACACTTTTGGTACCCTTTTTCTTAACATTGAATTTTTTGAAACATGGAAAATGATGTTCCGGGGACTTTATTTGGAAAAGCATCTAATTGGGTCAAAAAATAAAGCAAAGACGATTGAAGATTTATTACTAAAATTACTAAGATTGAAGATTTGTTACTATTAATAAACATAAAAATGTACTTTTTCCCTTTAGAACCTCCCTTTAAAATTATCAAATATAAATGAATAACGAAAATGGATATAATATCCAAAATAAGAGGACAGCATTGACTAGGAATATCAGAAAAAGTTGATAATATTTTACGATTTTTTAAAAATCTGGGTTTTATGAGGTTTAGAAAACTTTGCATTTCAAATTAATATTTTTTTTCTGCAATTTGATTGCATGCCTGTTGTTTGGGGAAAAATGGGACCCACTTTTCCATGACCAAAGATGTGCTCTAGTTCGGAATCCTCCAGGTCTCTGGTGCTCCTTGGTTTTGCTCGCTATCATGTAATAACTTATAATACGTGGTCACTGTTGCAGAGCCCTCGTTATCAAATGCCGCAATCCAGGTTTACTGTTCCTAACGCCAATAAACGGTTGCCTTACGAGGTGTATTATATCATGGGACGTTTGCTTTCTTGCCGTGAGCAGGATTTGGTGCCTTGTCGATGGTGTCAAGTGTGGGTAGTTTGAAATTTTAATTTACTTACACAAAAACGACCAGAAGAATGACGCTCTCAAATCTGAAGATCTCACAGAAGGTGTTGATAATTAGGTCAGCCAGAAGAAACGCAATTTGAACCATTAACATCGACCTATATCTCCCCAAAGAGAGCTTCATGGTCACAGAGTGGCGTTTAGATTTGGTTTCACGTCAGATTTTGTCCTGGTTCCTTGCTTTGTGGTGAGAATAATATTGTCAGACAGGAATCTGTCATTGATAGAGACATGATCCAACCAGAGACCTACAGTAGGTCCAATCGTACCTGGCGGAGCTGTTAAGCTTTCCACTTGGATTAAGTCAACATACACTATTCTCTCGGGTCTTTTCCTCTCAATTTTTGCTTTGAATGGCTCCACGTGCTAAACAATATGAAGAAAGATGGAATGACTTGTGAAACTGGCTTTAAAGCCAGTAAAGGTATTCTTTTTAAGCCATCCAAAAAAAAAACCTTTTAATTCCAAGGTAAGGGATACAACCCTGCGGCTTTCCTTTCAGTCCTCTATTATAGCAACGTCACGCTTTGTTTCCCAGTGCTCGTTCAAAAAAGGAGGAAAACTCGAAAATGTTTTTGGCAAGGAATCTACTCTTATGAAACCCAGACAAAAGAAATCCGAATCAGATAGATTTTTGGATAAGGAGACAGGTTGTTTGCAATGAGAAAGGAAAATATATGACTGGAGAATTTATTTGGACGCAGAGTTGGATCAACTACTTTGAAAATGGAACAAATGTAATTACCTCTTTAACAAACTGAACTTATGATAAGGATCGCCGTGTCATATTGCACACCAGATGGCGTTAGCAGTCTAGTTACTTAATCAATTTTTTTAATTTAAACAGTTTACAGTATGTCCCGTAAAAAAATGCGAAACTTTTAAGAATACTTTTTGGATAGCAGTAATCATTATTTTTGTTGTCTTAATACTTGTGTGTCATCATTTGACTATTTGTTCTGACATGATGTGAATAAAAAAGTGGTTTCGCATTTAAAAATATGAGATAGATATATGAAAGGAGGTTGAGACTGTTTTTCTGCTTGCCCAAAAACTCGTAAAACAAAATCAAACAAATATTGTGGGATGCCACCTGGCTACCGTTTACTGAATCCAACATTCACTCCTTGATGGACCACGTCCACAGAACCCAGGAAGTGGCCATCCACGGTCTGCTCTTGCACCCAAGGCCATCAAACCGGTGGGACAGAATGAGGCAAAATCCCGCATTTGAGATCAATCCAGAAATTGGCCAAGGAAGGCGATATTTCGTAAACTACTCTGTAAACATTGGTCAAAAATGACCTGAACTGTTGGTCTAGTGCAACTGTTGCAGAGTAGTTTTTTTAAATATTGGCTTTCTTTGTCACCTTTTGGATCGATAACGGTAGCCAGGTGGAATCCCACAATCGTTGCAATTAGTTATATGGGTGTTTGGGCGCGCAGCAAACCAGTCACACCCTCCTTTACATCCATTTTTTTAAATTTCTTACTCACAACCCACTGTTTTATTTACATCATCTCAAAGTATACCGTACAGTCAAACGATTACACACAAGGCCTAAAACAGTAAAAATAATGATTAAAGCTGGCCTAAAATAAATCTTGAAAACTTTCGCATTTTTTATGGGACATACTGTAGTTAGTTGTCTCAGATTTCAGGAATCAGATTTTTGAAAAATGTTGCATTTATGACCCACCAATGGCATGGATAATACATGTTCACGGAATTGAAAAATTCATATCAAGTTTTTATGGAAATTCCCCAACACTATGAGATATCTTTCAGACTCAGGAAACCAAGGGGAACAACTTTGATTTACTGAGTTTCTCAATATCAGGTCTAGATTTAAAGTTATTTACCTAAAACCTATTAAGTAACTAATTTCTAAAAATCTAGTCAGTACACTTTTAGAGCAGATATAGATAACTTTTGAAGTAGAATTGCTGGGAAATATGTTGCTAATCTGGTAAGTTTTTTGACTATAACATGTTCATCTTCGACCCAAAAAAAAGCCAAAAATCGCTCCGGGTATTTGATAACTCAAATTCCCAAGCAAATCATACAGATTTTTGATGTCACAATGTAAAAAAAAAATCTTCGTTCAGTCGCGGATTTTCTACTACCCTACCGCTACAAGGAATGCGATTCCCCGTAAACAAGGATTTCTCCCGACAGCTTGAATCCGATCCCAACAAGATTCGAACATTCGGCGTCTGGGGAAGCCCTTACACTCGGCTCTTACAAGAACGCATTAGTACGAGCGGCCACTCTGGCTTCCTTAAAAGGTTTTCACCCGACAGCTTCAATCCGACCCCCAACAGGATTCGAACCTACGCCGTCTGGGGAAGCACTTACACTCAGCACTTTTAAGAACGCGCTAGTACGCGTGGCCCTTCTGGTTTCCTTAAGCAGATTTGCAGATATCATTTTCAGGATTATTGAATCAAAAAAATGTCAACAAGTCTTGTGTTTCTGTAAAAAATAGTACCCCATATTGATTCAAAATGTAATTGAAAGATGATGAAATGTTCGGTGGCTTCCAAAGAATTATTTCAATAATTGAAATGGTCATAAAAAGATAAATGATTTTTTTCTGTTTCAAGATCATGACCTTAAAGTATTAATTCAGTAAAAAATAATGGAGAGTTTCAAATGGTTCTTCGACAAAGTTAATCCTGCACGATTGTGTTGTTAACAAAAGATTTTAAGTGTGATGTCTTGGGAGTAAAACTCGACCATTTATTTGCAAATAGATAGTTAGATAATAATTAGATAATTAATAATATGTTTATTGCGACACAAGGTCATGTCAGGTTGTATAAAATAAAGTAAAATATTGTAAAAATATATATATGTGTTCTCATATAAATGGTGAAGTGACATGTCAAATGTTAAAAAGCGTTACAATAGACAAATTATATTGTGGTATCACAGGTGAGTTGACTAGAATGGTTTAGAATTAGATAACTACTTTACGTCGCTCTGAGGAACTCTCGCATTTGGTTGGAGTAACCAATGCCTGATACCGATGAGGGGTACATCATCAAAAGGGTGCATTTTTCATGAAAATGCATTATATTCCATGAATTCCATTTCTTTAGTTTGATTTGCACTTTATTGGCTTTTCATCCAAATTTTGGATATTTTTGCATCTTTGATAAGATTTGGTGAATTTCTTGAAGATCATTTTTTTTTCTTACCTACCTTCAACATACCCCATGACGACCTTTTTCTTTTCTCACTTTGAAAGGCTTGGCTGATATCGTTTTTCAGATGAGGTCGTGTGAGTAAGGAAAAGAAGAAAGTCGGGAAGGAGAATACCAATTTCCTTGTTTTCATTTCCATTTTTGAAACAAAAAACTGCATAAAAACTTGCACTACCTTCAGCAATTGAGCGATGATCAAATAATGATGACTTTCCCAATTGTGCCAAGGCCGTAATCATATCAGGCAAATATGCCTTCAATCTTAAACAAAAAGCTAAATTAAGGTGTACAAAGCACCGAGTTTGCAAAAAATGTCGAAAATTACATTTTTTTCGAATTAGCAACTATTTGAGGCAAAATATCGCAAAAATGCCAAATTATGTGGTTTTCTACCAAATATAAGGAAACATTTTCCCCTGACAAAACTGCTTTCATATGAAAAAATGTGTTTACACATAACTTCTTGCCCATTAAATATAACCTTGTCTTGTTACAAGAACCTTTTGTTCAAGCCTTGTTTGAAAAAAATCACTGTTCGTTTTGCCTAATGGTCTGCCTACCTCTATTAGAATAATAGAAATGTTTAAACTAGTTTATCTCAAGTTGCCGAAAAGGGTTGTCGAGAGTGGTCTATGGCATAAAAAACGTTTTCAAAAGGTTCACTCTTTTGCTTAACCTTTGTAATTTTTTGTCCATAGCTGGAAAAGCATAGATGTAGGGTAAAACAAATAACTTGTTACATTTGACACTAGATTGTGAAGTGCCAGAACAAGTGACAAACCGTTTTTGTAAAAAGAAATAATGGCAAGTGCAAAACAGCTTACACAATTTTGAGGTTGATCAGCTGTAAGCTGTGAACATCTTTTTCTTGTTTTGATTTTGTTAGAGTGACCGCGCTTCATGCCTTGAAATCTGCCTCCTCTCTATCGTAGGTCAAGACATGGATATCTAGACCTGGATGTCGTACGGAAAATCGAGGTGACCGCTTGGTTGGTTAGAGGAGGGAATGAAGCAAAGAAGCAAGTTTTACAAGAAGTATGTCATTACTACATTTTGCTAATGTACTAGAATATTTAACACTATATCCTTTCAGGACATGGTTTCCACTAATTTTTGTTGCATTTGTGGTCTAATTCATCAGTGTTATTGTTTTCAAACAGAAGATTTTGTATTTATCCTTAAGTATTTTTCCAATCTTGGTGAAAAGAATAAAGGACTAAGCAATTTTCCTTGGAAAACATCAAAAGCACATCCCACTTACAAATGTATAAATGTTTTGAGAATCTATGGTAGTTATAGTAACAAAAACTAACATCAAAATGGAATTTTTCAAAACCAAAGCTTAGCTGACAGTTATGTAGCTTTTAATGTTCTGGAAAAGTTGATGAAACTATAAACTTTCTGTGAAAAGGCTGTTTCAAAGTGAACTGGATTTGATAGTTTGTCCAAGATTTTTGTATCAGAAGTAAAACAATAATAAAAATAATAATTTTTATTATATATTGTGAGATTTTTTTTCTCATTGGATATATATACATTTGACACATACAATTAATGCAATGTAGTCATGGGGGCCCATTCTGGGTTCCCTGTTTACAAAACAGGGAACAGCCTCCAAACCAAACATTTGATGGAGGGCTTAAGATTGAACACACTGTTGACTTCTTTTTGCTCATCTTGACTTGTTGATCTTGATGGAGCAATGCTATTTTAGGCATAATTGTATCAACATTGCTAAGCCATCATTTGTTTACATGAAAGGGCAATAAACAATTCTAGGCAAATTCTGTTTAACAACATAGGTCACCACATGGGACCTAAACTATTGACAAATACAACCAGCAAGTAAAATGTATGAACAATGTAAAATAAGGAAAAAAGTTACAAATAAACAAATGCTCAATGCAAATGGCAAGTGAATTGAAAGCACAAAATTTTGATCACTATGTCAATTCCATATTTTTGCACCTTTTAGGACTGTATAGTGCATTGCACAGTTAAATCAAAACAAACATCTTTTGCTCCAATTCTTCTCATTTTTCTTCATCATAACACCTTCGTGAGTGCAAACACCTTATGACTTAAAAAAGTTAGCATAAAGATCTTAGAAAGCCAGTTCTTGGTGCCCTAAATATTTTTGGATTATGTTTTTAACAAATGTGGAGATGGGTTTCATTCTGCCAAACAAAATTGGTCATTAACTATTCTAGCCTTGCTGTGATGCATCCAAAAGAAGCGACCAAAATGAGGTGTATTGCAGCATATTGGTTATTCAAAAAAATATAGCAAATGGGAGACCTTGACCGTAAAATATCCATGGAAGGGCTTGAACCCATCTTATTTTATGGTCCAATGACTGGATTGACCTTTATTGGCATGATCTATGTACTTGGATATTTGATCGTTTAATGTATTGAAGTCAGCTACCTTAGTGTGGCCTTGTACAAAAAGCTGGTCCGGGATAGTCCTTAAGAAATCATCTAATTGACGTTTGAAGACCGACAATTGGTTTTCTAGTAAATAGAACTTTCGAAGAGCGGGCGGAAGAAGCTAGCATATGGCCAGGGGCTCTATTTAGGACATAGGAATTACTTAAACTAGAGCTCTAGTTTTAGTTTAAACACCTTAATGATTCCCTATCAAATATTGTGGAAAGAGACCTAACGTCGCAACAGATCCCCCTTGTGTCACTCCACGTGTGTCTAATTCCTGCATTTTGACTATACTCCATGGGACACTGCATTTTTGAATGGCTTTTTGGCTTTTTCCATGGTGGTCCTTATAAATCAAGACCTAAAGTTTCTTACATTTTGTGAGCTATTAGTCGTAAGTTTATGCGTATTGTCCAAACCAGAAGTTTTATTTATCTTTTTTTTTTTCAAGATATTTTTTAATAAACAAACTTTTATATTTTTAAAATTGTCTTAATCATAGGCGTAGGAGGCAGGGGGGCAGGGGGGGGAACTACCCTCCCCCCCCCTGGCCTCCGGAGACTGCTAAAATTCGGGCAAATGAGTTGAGATATTCGGGCATTCGGGGAGGGGAAAAATGATATTAAATAACAAGATTAATAGTAAAAATACTGAAGAACCAGACAATAATTAATCGCAAATAAATTGTGAAATTCGGGCAAATTTGGTGTTGCCCCCCCAAATAAACCACACCTTCTACGCCTATGTCCCACGGCTTGGTAAGATTTGGGATCTTTTCAAAGACTTGGCAGTATTCCACATGCTTCAATGATTCGTCGAGCAAAAAAGGTCTGTTTCCCCAATGATCCAAAAAAGATGCAAGATCCCATAAGTTTCTAAAGAAACTGGCTAAAAAGTCGCATGTTGGTGACAGAGACAGCTCAACTGAAATTTGAAAGACTTGAAATATTCATATCCACCACATTCGAACTATCCCTACATTCTGATTTGTCGTGAAATCATCAAGTATGAAACGAACTGAACCGAGCACCAAATCATTTAAAAATATTGAAGAACCAGACAATAATTAATTAATCGCAAATAAATTGTGATTATTATAGAGAGAAATTCGGGCAAATTTGGTGTTGCCCCCCCAAATAAACCACACCTCCTACGCCTATGGTCTTAATTTTATGTTCGCCCCTGAACCTACTTGCCCTTCCAACAAGATGGGGCTCCTTCTCATACCTCACAGCTTGCCCAAAGCTATTGCACAGATGTTTTTTCTCATTTAGTGCCAGCGAGAAGATTCAAGGCCATTGTGAAGACCAAAGAGGCCATTTTGAAAATAGAACTTTAGATTGCTCATGTAAGGCATCTGGTATAGTGATGATGTCAAAAAAATCTCAATTTAGAAGGTACAATACCCTGTACAATATCCGATAAATGACAAAAAATGGTTTTCATTAGTTGTACTCGGGTACATTATTAGGAATACATATTTACTTACAAAAACGCAGATTTTCACCACTTTTTTGTTCGTGGGAGCACTATTTGACACATGAAATTTGTCAGCAATTTTAAATTGCGCTCTACCGCTTTTACGCTTTTGGCACACATTTTTATTGGAACGTGCTCTTGAACTTGGCAAAAGATTTTCAATGGATAGCTGGTTAGTCCTTGCAAATTTTTCCACTAGTTTTTTTTCCCTCTTGTTCCCTTTGTTTTGATTCAGTTTTTGGAAGGAAGGTACACATTTGCTAGACTGGCATCAAGTGTGGTGGTGCTGATCGAGCGAGAAGTCCAACATGAATGATTAGCATTGCGATAACTTGAATGAGAATAGCATTGGTCTGTTGCCAATTGTTTACAAAGATATCTTGAAATCAAAGACGTCTGTATCGGGACCGAAATCTGAAATCAGATTAGAAACGAGTCTGGTGTTGCTGCCACAACAATCGAGCCAGGATAAACTAGCTATTCTGACCATCAGTCAAATGGGAGCACATCACGTCGCATTTAGTTGGTTCACAAGACGCCTCAGAATTAATAATTCTTGGATTGTATTTATTTGACAAAGAGCATAAAACTTTGAAGCTATGTTCAAAGCAACAAATGGCTCATATCATATTGATAATATACAATAACGGGCATTTGAAAAAAAACTACAACAATATCCTGAATATCTCACAACCAAGAAATAAAAGAAGGAGGGAGAGTTAATAAGCATCACAGCCTTTTTTAGAAAATGGCTCCACTTCGAGATCCAATGAAAGGTAACATTCCGAGTCGAGTACCGTGAGAAAGTTCGTTTCCATCTTCATGCTTCTTGAAATGTCAAAATTGATTCGGGGCGCTTGAAATCATTGACATATTTAGATTACTAATTCACATTGGTGTGGTTTGATGAAAGACCAACCTAGAGGGGAAAACTTTTTACAGACACACATGTGGTGGCCACCCTTCTCCCCCTCCAGAACCGCACCAGACCCAAGGGTGGACGGAGGTTACATTAATATAAAAACCAATTTGCAAAATGTTACCTTTGCAAAGGTAAATTCTATAAAATCACAGACAAGTAGGTTTGTTTTCACTCAGAGAATGAGGCCTGGTTAAACGAATAAGCTAGTCCTCATTGTGGAGGAGATTAATGGTGAAAGGTTCATCGGGAAGGCCAAGCAAGCCCACGGGAATTTTCCAGTTGGTCATGGCTGGAGTGAGAGTGAAATGATCCAGGATATTGGAGAGAAGTGAGAGTGTGATGCTTTCCACCAGTTTGTAGCCCATACAAGAGCGTTTGCCCAAAGAAAACGGTTTGAAGTGAATGGGGCGCATAAACAAGTGCTCGCCAGTTTCGTCACATTTCTTCAAGAACCTCGTTGGGTCGTAAGATTGGGGGTCTGGACCCCACAACTCCTCGCTGAAGTGCAAGTGATGGTTGTTGATAATGACAACCGTATCTTTGCCTACAGGCTTTCCTACAAACGAGAAGTGAAATTATAAGACACGGTTTTCCACCTTGACCCTGACATCAGCAACTTACCACCGACACTGGAGTCTTTGATGGCTTTATGGGGAACAATGGGCGAGCAAGTTCGTCGGATCGTCTCAAAGATGGCAGCTCGAGTCCAATGCAACTGAGAGGCATTTTCCAAAGAAGCAATGTCATGAGCAGTGGCGCTTTTCACATGAGCCAACTCCTCCTTGATTTTCTTTTGAGTCTCCTGGTTTTCAGCAATGTCCTTCAAAACTCGCAAGACCATGCAGCCCACGGCTGAATGTCCTCCCAAAATATCTTCCAGACAGTACAAGGCCGTTTCGCTATCCATGTCTGGCATCGATCCATTCAAGTAGGGTCTCAAGATGTCCAGAAATGAGAGGGGATTGTCATGTTGAGCAGTAGCTTCCACAAGTTCATGGTCGACGTAGTTTCTCACGACTCCAGTAGCTTTCTTGGCTCTCCACAACGGCAGCATTTCAAATTTGATGAACCAAGGAATGAAGTCCGAGAGTCGTCCGGTATTGACTTCCCAGAAGACTTGGTCGAAACTTTTGATGTAATCCTCGAAACTTTGATCGTCAAACGAGGCATGTCCAACGCCGCAAAAGTAGCGATTGAAGATGTTGCCGCACGTCTAAAAAGATCAGAAAAAGTTTGAGGTTTCTGCATTAATTACGATTTCAGCTTTTTCTCAAGGTAAGGAAGCGTAATCTTTCAAAAAATCCTCAAATAAAAACTGGTTGAGCATTGAAAAAACTAGGGATCTTTATCAAAAACGATCTGGCTCCTTGGGGGCTTATCAATTCATTTTTTTGCCAACAGCACATAAGAACGTGCCCCACTCGTAATATTTTGGGTCGTTAAGCAATCGGTGGCAACAGAGGAGATGGGTATAACTGATTTGAAGCCAATTGGGGCCCCAAAAAGGTGACCATCTCTAAAGCAAAATAGAACGAAGATTTGAGCCTCGTACGATCAGATTCAAGCAAAAAAAAAAAGTCTTGCTTCTATCAACGCTGAATACTAATTTGGAAATAATTTTGGAGGAAACATTCCATTTTGTTCCCAAAAAGCGACCGCAATGACATTGGACGCTTTCCTTCTACCACCCTTTACAAAACCAGTATAATTACCTTGAGAACCACGAGCTTAAGGTCGACCGATTTCGTGTCCGATGTCAAATCAGAAAGATGATGGATCATTAGTCCGCCTTCTTCCATGCATATCCGGTTCATTTCATGCCACAATTCAGAGTGAGAATAGGTAAATGTGAACTTGTGCATGAGCTCTCTTCGAAGCTTTTGAAGCGGTGAAAAATCGCAAAATGCCAATGCTAAAGAAAACAAAATATCGATAACATAGTTCAAATATGTTATCAAACTGTGCAACCTATGTTAGGTTCGACAGCTTACCATTATCCTTGTTCCCGCCAAAAAGTCTCTGGATGCGCTCAAAGTTAGGACGAGCATCAAAGTCATCGCCTTTTTGGTTGGCGTTGAGAACCTCATCCCTCATTTCCACACTATTAACCACCACACACTCGGTTTCGCCCAATTTCAAGGAGAAGATATCGCCGAAAGTTTCGCGAATCTGAGTCAGGCCTGAAAATGGGATATCTCTGTTCCCCAACATGTGCAAAGATCCCAAAATCGGCCACGGAGTTGGTCCTTTCGGAGCATTGGAGTTCTTCCTTTGGTTCCGACCTCGCTTAATAATGGATAAGATTTCCAAGAGGGTCTTCACAATTATGATGACGACAATCACTGCCAAGCCCATGTAGAGCCAAAACAAACTAAAACTGGAAAGCATTTTGGATATTTGGGTCCTAGAGATGATGGGAGTTGTTGCTAGTGACTTCTCAGGAGAACTTGTCAATGCCAAAGATGGGGCACAACTGAGCGATCTCTAGGACTGGAATCGTTTTAAAAGGTGCCACTGGGATCTTATCGAACTTCCAGATCTCCTCCTTCCACGGGCAGATTTTTCCTCGCAACGTATCACCGCTCTCTCCTCATTGAAAAGTCAGAACCATGAAACGTCAAAACCGCCAGATATCGAGGGTCCGCATAGGTCACACACGCACTTCCAAAACAAATACGTTGATTGAGGGGTCGCACATCTGAAGGAGGACTCCATCAAAGGCAACGAGGATGACATCAGCGCCAACTGTAAATTGGAACTTGACAAGAGTTTGACAGAGTGAGGCCAACAACACATGCGTGCTTTAGAGGGTCTGGGCACTTTGGAGTCGTTGGGAGAGAGACCCTTGGATGAGGAGAAGAATGCCCACAAGGAAGCCCGCTCGTACTGAAAGACCCAAGAGCTCGTTATCTTCGGCATTTAGTAAGGATGAATCACTCGAAAACCGAATGTGGGCATTTCATTTCTTGGAAAATTTCCCTTTTGATTTTTCTTCCAAATTGGAATCTACGCTTGCCATCCTCGAGAGGTACGAGTTGTATTGAGAGGCAATGTCGTATCCATAACTGATCCTTTATTTTGGCCTTTACTCCAAGGAGCAATTGGGACCCATCCTTGGGAGGAAGCCTTGAATCTAATGTCTCAATCTCGATTGGCGGAAAAAAAATCAGTTTTTAATTCTCCCACTTACCATTCGTGGTTGACCGAGAAATGCGTCGTAATGAACTAGTGAATTGAGAAAAATTCATGAACATCCGAGAGCACCCGTTATTTTGATTGCGTGTTCTAGAGCAGAGCATGAATTAGTATTCATGGCGGAACAGGCCATGAAGAAGCCTGTCTTTCAGCACCGTACCAAGTAGGATAAAGGAGCTATTCCGTACTTTGACAATCGCAACAGAAGTGTTCTCTGCCAGATCAGTATCATTGGTCGACTTTAGAGGACCCTTTACGGCAAATGAGTACAAGATGAAGTCAGATCGAGAATTTTAAACAAACAGCAACAATGGTCCAAGTGGCTGTTGATAAGGAAGAAACCAGTCTCGTTAAAATATTCTGATGAGATTCTGGTGTCAAGGTTTAAGATTAAGAACCTTACGTAGCCAGGGGAAGCCGCAAATTTTTCTTGCTTGGTTCCAAGTCTCATGACAACACTCACATACTGGCCTGCTAATTCAATCCGGATCTTCAGAGATTGGCAACAGCCGCCATTTTGTTTGACAGCTGACATTCCCGCCAAAAGAGCTGTGAAAAACAGACCACCTTCTAAGACTGGCACGTCGTAATTTTTTGGATTCAAAGTTGAACAAAATACGATCAAGACGAAATTGCTTCGCGTAATGCTTGCCAAATGTACCCTGTCCTCCAACCCAACGCTGAAAGCTCCGCAGACAATAATTAATCTTATCAAAACGGAGAAATCAACGACCATTTTCTTGAGATAGAAGAGTGAACAAACGAATTTTCTAGTTGGTGCAATAATCTCCCTTCAGGCTTTAAGATCAAATATTTGGGGACAAGGTCGGTCAGGCTCATTCTTTTTCACGGTCAAGAGCCTCATATTCCCAAGACGCAATCTGTCAAAGACAGACTTGAGGCTCAACAAACCATAATGAAATAAGTAAAACATTGATGTACTTTTTTCAATTGAAGTTCTCTTTCCACTTTCGCCAAAACTCCATTCTCTCTTTTCTTTCTCGTCTTGAAATGGACGCCGATCATTTTCCGAGATGGTCATCTTTCTGAAAACTGGAGCTCTCATGAAATGATTATTGGACGCAGATCACGTTTTACTCTCAGTGAAAGACAAACCCCAGGGAAAACTACGCCTTTTTCGGATAAGTAGTTTACGATCTGGAAGTGGGAAACGTACAATGAGACATTGGATGGATTGCTAACAATATTGTCAATTATTACCGAATTACAGGCAATGTTCTTGTTTAATATTGAATCACTTGCCTCACCGCGCGCAAGTGCCAGTTTAGGAGCAAATATGGGAAAATGTTATTCGTTTTGTTCAAAAACATAAAAACGGTAAGTAATTGAAAATGAAAAATTCTTGTGCTTACCAGAGCCAATATTACCTACTGATAACAGAAATCTACTTATCAAAAATTACTTTGCTTGTTGAACCGTGGAAAGGAGGCCTTTCCTACTGCATGAAAATTGAACAGAATGTTATTTACATTTTGGAGCAATTCGAATTTTTCATTGGCCAAACGGAAAGGAAAATGAGGTTTTAAAAAGTCAAGAAAAGGCAAAATAGGTGACAAAGCTATAAAGAGGAATTAATTCATAAAGACAATAAATCTCTTCGGCTTTAAAATTCAAGTCACTGCGTTTCGAATGACATATAGCTTTTTCAAGGGCGTAAAATGTTATGTTTTCCCACTTTTATTTACAGGATTTTTCATTTTTTTCTAAACAACTAATGACCCCAAGAAACGGGGGCGCAAATTTCATGCAAGCAAATGACACCACATAAATGATTATCAGGGTTGGTCAGGGGATTACGCCGGGGATCCTGGGACGTCTACCTCTGAAAGTGGAATCAACGGGATTTTCGAAATTTTGTTTTCCAAAATTGATTATTTTAAGGTATCTAGAGACGGAATTTTCTAATTGTAAACGGAATTTTCTAAAACATGTGCAAATTGTAAGGTTTCAATGAATTGAAATGGCAAAAATGAAATAAATGGTTCTTGAGGATATAGTAAATTTACCAAAACATTTGTTTCCAATCATTTGAACAATTAGACAAAATTCGAAATATAATCACTATTTTAGTAAATCTCAGAAACATTACGGTTTATTCCGTCCCCGGGATCCCAGGGACGGAATTTTCTTCCATGGGACGGGATTAAACCAACCCTGATGATTGCACAAGATGACTCATCAGTGATGGCATATGAATAAAAGCCATTTTTTGCCACCTGGCAGAAATTGGTGGCAGAAAATGGCTCTCATTCATGCGAAAAAAGTGGCAGAAAATGGCAGAAAGTGGCAGAAAATGGTAGAAATTAAATTTTCAAGAAACTCATATAAATATATATATTCAAAACTTAAAGGGACAAAATTTGCTACTTTTTATGTCTAACTATGGCCTCACCATCTCTTCAAAAGCTCATTGCATCGAAGAAGGAAGATCCAAGTTCATGAAATCGATTTCCCCCATTCGTTTTCGAATTTCCCTCGAAGCCAGGGTGGCTAAATCGGGCACTCTTATTTTGTCCTAGATATGTACCGATAGTTAAACCTTAGATGCGATTTAATTCTATTATGCTCAGTCACTATTTGATCACTATAGTTTAGAATTGTAGGTTTTTAAAATGTTAAAATACCTTAATTGTAAAATGTTTTCTAAATATAAATGCTAAGGACTAAGTTCCGTTATTCAAATCCAATTACAATACAGTCTGACAAAATTAATTTGAAGTAAATACTTGTATATTTTCAAGTCAAGTTTGTTTACTCAAATATAAAATGAAATCAAACACTGACTTTCTTAACTTTTACAATTGCAATATGTTAAATGTATAAATTACGACTTAACATTACGTTTTATCAAAGTCCGATTTTCAGATGTTTGCTTGCTGTGAACTGAATTAGTTTCAAATAAATTACTATAACACCAAATTAACAAAATTAGAAACCAAATCCCAGCAAATCATTTTCGTTTTCTTTTAAAGAAACTGATTATGGGGCTTTACAAAAATTTTCAACAATTACTTCATGGGGCACAAATCATTTATTAATTCGTTCAATTAATTACGCTATCAATTAACAAACCATATGATATCATCAAGCATTCTGGAAAATAGTGATAATCTTATTCTAATATCCCTTTTCAACACTATCTAATATTTAAGTGACTTTGAACTGAAGAAAAAAATATATATATTTTTTCAAATATGATTATTATATCATCAATTTGAAATATGATAAAAGTATATCATGGATGATTTTCATTATTTCACATAAAATTTAGTCATAATTCAATAGAAGTTCTTATTTCACCATGAATTATTGTCACCATATGGCACATCAAAGGAATGATGGATTTTTCTACCAGGGAATTTCTTATGAAAAGACGTGTTCATAAATACAATGTGTTTTTCTAGTTATTTGAGCATCAGCTCAAATGCCAAGACTTCTAATGGCATATTCCGATATCAGGGTATCATAAAGAAAATATTTTGTGAAGGTGTACATTTTTCATCAGCTCAGATAACTGTATCAAATCACTTAAAACCACCAAAACGAACACTTATTCCAAGACCTTGTTAATAGATATTCAAAAGGTCCTTAGTTATGAATTGTTGTAAAATTGTATCAATATATATTTAACAGATGTTTAACTATCATTAACTTTAAATTTCAAATTGCACCAAAATCACCCGAAATGCTCCAGTGGTGTGTTTAGGTAATTACCAAGGTATAATATATACCTTTTCGGCATCACAAAGAAAAATAAACATTTTCTGTGTAATCCAAATTTTGTCTTTAACGAAAAAAAGTATATAATATCTTTCAAAACTAACTTAATATGTATATTTTTGGATATTTCATTCTTTGTTTAAACAATTATTGTCAAAAATAACTTTTGGATTTTTTAAAATTTTAACCAATAACTTCTTTTGTTTCAAATTGTGCAATTTATGATCCGAAAATATTCGTTTTACTAATAAATATTTTTACAAATTAACACAGATCTTCCATAAATATTAACATCATGTAATACTATCAAATGCTGAAATATTTACAAAAAAAGAATTAAAAATGTGTAATTTAAGTTAGTTTTAAGTTATAATATAATGTTATAATTGTAATCTTGTAAAAAATTGTAAAAAAAATATCCAGAGTTATTTGAGCTGATAAAAAATGTACACCTTCACAACAAAATATTTTCCTAATGACACTCTGATATCAGAAAACGCCATTAGAAGTCTTGGCATTTGAGCAAACACTTTTTAGTACATAGGTAACCACCGCGTTCTCTTGAGTATTTGTTTAAACTTTAATTATATTTGACTCTTTAAATGTCATTCTAAAAACGCAGATATGTAGTTGAACATCAGTCAATGCGTAATTTTGAACATTAGTGGCCATTTTCTTACATTTTCTGCCACTATCTGCCATTTTCTGCCATTCTCTGCCATTTTTTGCCACCAAGTGGCAGATTTTGGTTATCCCAGCATGTCTCACTTTTAAGGATGGGCCAAAACTGGAAGTCTATGAGCCTCAAGTAGATCTGAAAAGGACAATGGTTTTATATACTAAAACGGCAAAATCCACACTTGTACCGCCGACCCTGTAGACATTTAATTGCGAACTTAGACCTGACCAGAAATATTGGAGTAAATCTTGGTTTCTAGGGTCAGAACTCGTATACCTCACTGTGCTTGAGAATTTTCATGCAGACTGCAGTAAATGTAAGAAGTTTCATCAAATGTACTTCTCTTAGTGAAAGGGTATTTTCTCTCCTTGTTTAGGATTAAGAAAATTGTAAATATAACAAGTCTGATTAACTTCCTTCTTTATCTGTTCAGAAATTCCCTTATTAGCGTATCTTTGATAAGGCCAAGATGTAAGTATACACAACAGACATTGAAGACCATTTTCCAAGAAGACGTATGATATCGAAACTCTGAAGGCCCAAGAATAAAGTAAATGAAACTTTTCGAAGAATATTAAGACAATTTTCATGCTCAGGAAATCCCCTGGCTTCCCCCTACTTTTGGCTTGGTTTCTTGAAAAGCGTTTGGTTAGAAAATACGGTCTTCGTGGAACTAGTAAGATAACAAGTGGTGTAATCTATTGAACAGAATTTTTTTTCAAATATTGATTTGTTCAATTTGAGGTGGTCTCTTTTTGATCTTGACACCTTCAACTCATCTGAAAAGTCATCTTTTCGGTACCCTTCACACATGCTCTAAAACTCACGCGAGATTTCGTTATTAATTCGCCGAAAACCTGAGCCATCCAACTCAGAGCTGGGGTCTTACCTAAGATTACCTTTGTTAATGAATGAATGATCCACGTGACTGGGAACTCGTGGCTTGGGTCGACCTGCCAGCACATTCAACGGCATTTCTAATAGAGTTGTTTCTCATTTTGCTTTAGGAGTAGTATCGTTTGAATGTGACTGGATTCTAAAAATTTGCTTGTGGTTGACATGTGCCTCTTCAAATTCAATTCCACGTAATCTGAGACTCGTGTGCTCGGATCGAGACATGTGACCAAACTCACTCGAGACTTGTGAGGGGTTGCATTTTTTGTCAAAAACTGGACTGAGTTCTCTAATTCATCAAAATCGCCGACGTGCGTGCGTGATTAAACATGTCAAGCTTATTAGAAATTACCTCATTTTGAGCCTCACATGACCGTCAACAGGCTTTTGTATGTTAATATTGCCATTGGCGATTCATTGAGGAGGTTACTGAGACGAAAACAGTTAGATATCTGGGGTCAGTGATCAAACGTTTTCTACATAGTTCATGTTTGATCGAGCCCTGGAACAAGTTCACGTTGGTAAAATTATGCACAAGCAATGTACAAATAATGTAAATGACTGGTTTTTCTAGAATGAGACCAGAGAGGAGTAAGTTATCTTCTAATTATTTCCCCTTTAAAGTTGTTGATGTAAATAGATCACTTATTAGCCTGTTTTGATGTTCAGCAGAGAGAAAACTGGAAGGTGAGCGGTCATGTAGCTATTGTTCAAAGAGTTCAAATCACCACAAAATGATTTGGTGCTCGGTTCAGTTCGTTTCATACTTGATGATTTCACGACAAATCAGAATGTAGTGATAGTTCGAATGTGGTGGATATGAATATTTCAAGTCTTTCAAATTTCAGTTGAGCTGTCTCAGTCACCAACATACTCTGAGTTATAAACGGCATGTGCACTGTTGATAAGTTGCGGATACGACTTTTTAGCCAGTTTCTTTAGAAACTTATGGGATCTTGCATCTTTTTTGGATCAGTGGGAAAACAGACCTTTTAAAAAACCCAGAGATAAATTTCTCCCTTTTCTGCGTATTGCTTGTAAATACTTAATTTTGAAGGATATTATTAAGTGCTCGACGAATCATTGAAGCATGTGGAATCCTGCCAAGGTTTTGAAAAGATCCCAAATCTTACCAAGCTGTGGGGTCCAAACATTCATTTCAGTCAGTTTTTGCATGAACAGATGGATTTTTTGCCAAACTTAATAGTCAGAAACATCTATTGATTGTACTCACTTCATAACGTGAACTTTTATTTGTCCAAGTATGAGTGAATGAGAATGTTCAACCAACTTTTTAAAGTATTATTGCACGGCATTTCGCCCACTCATTTACCTATTTGGACTATTATGCCAAAGCTATTAAATCTTCAAAAAAGGCCAGACAATTCAATTCACTCACTCACGGCATACGATAATAAATACAATTCATTTCACAAGAATTACAACTGATACAGTTTGAGAGGATTGCATCCCACAATCATATACAATTTTATGGGTTTGGAAAAGGCAGGACACAAATACAAACAGCGTGCAGGAGGTAGCCTTCGCAGAGGTCAAAATGAAGCATGAACGGAAAAGGCGCGTAAAGAAATGGGTTCTTTACAGTACAAGAAACGAAAGAATGGTTTGGAGGGCTTGTAACGACGGGAAAAGAATAAGCACAACAACAAACTAAAACAGTTAAATTTTGCTTTGACTTGATACCAGATGTCAGCAGATTGATTTGGAAAACATGTGTCTAGAGTTCTATTTAGCACTGATCTTGTTAAAATTCTGCCTTATTGAATATCATGTTTAACATATTAAGGTTATTCAAACCTGATCGATTTGTTTGGCATTGCTCCAGTCAAGGAAAAGCAGAGCTGCGGCTTTCTATAGATTGAATTTCTTTTAAGCATTTTTTTTTAACAAAAGCCATGGTCTATATGTTCTATGGTTTTGGGGTAAGGACTTAATTTGAGAGTGATCGGTCACAGTTCAGTGGCAACAATATAATGAAAGTTGTGTTGTTGGACTTTTTTTGTCGTAGTTGCTCGTTGTACAAGGACAAGGAAGCGAGAGAATCGTCATCCTTTTAAAATTGATTGTAATGTCATTTATTGGTTCGGAAAAAAATGTTGCTATTCACTGCAAATTGCTCTCATTTCTATCGATCATGCTAAAGGCTAGTACCGGGTGTGTCAATTGAAGCGCGCAGAAAGCAATGCCATCGAGGAGAACCCCGGGACGTCCATCAGGAAGCTCGCCAATGACCACAGCTTGTCCGAGCCATCAATGAGAAGGCTGGTGAAGACGGACCTGGGGCTGGAAAGCTTGGCCATTCAAGCTCTCTGCTTGTCGCCGGCCAAAATGCGCGCCACGATCTTTTGACATAGCTCAGACATTAGGGTGCCGTGAATTCGTTTTTTGAAGTATCATGATTTTTTTTGTCTTTAAACGTTTAGGAAACTCATACGCAACCTCTCGAACAAATTCAAGCCGATTTAAAGCTGTAGTTTCCGAGATATTAAGCTCCGAACTTTCCGCGCGCTTCAATTGACGCACTCGGTATTAGAGCTTCACACATATACTATTAGACTTGTTGGTCGGTTAGTAATGGCTAACTGGTATAATTTGCAATTTGACTAGCCAACCGAGAAGACGATTTACACCTTTTTACCCAGAACCAACCAATTCATCAAGTAAATTTCGTCATCCGTCGTCCAGTCTACTCCTCCATTCTTTTTTTTCTTTGCTTTCAAAAAACCATATGAGATGGTTAGTTTTTATTATCTTCTTGAAACATTGGCAAAATAGTCACAAATTGAAGCGATGCTCCAAACTGAGGACCAAATTCAGCAGCCTCAAACCCCAAAGGTCTCTCTCCAAGTTGTTACTAACTTGATCAGAATCTAAAGAGAACATTGACACCATTCAATTCAAACATTAATCTTAATGAATTAGGAATGCATCAAACTCCATTGGTCGAGATCAGTAACTTACCTTGAAACAGCCCTAGTCATTTTTAAATTCAAATTGACTTGGACCGGAGTCGAACAAAAGACAAGCCTGATCAAGCCAGAGATACGACGTTGTCCGGGCATTATTCTGATAAGGTTGCTTTCACCTTCTTCCTCCTCCTCCTCCTCCTCTTCTTCTTTGCTGTCACCATCCCCTTCCTCTTTGAAATCCCAGATCCATGCCTGATACGGTTGAAACTCCCTCCATACAAATCCGAATCCCACCTCCCAAACAATTTCTTGACTAATCAATTTCCATCTTTCAACTTTCTGTTGCCGCCTGACTCGCTTGACCACGTGTGTCCCCACTTAGATTATTCGTTCGTCATTGATCTATGGGCACGATGAAGAGAATGGATCAAGAGGTTTGATATGTATGCACGCCAGACGCCAATGGTGCTTTCAATGCCTCGGCAACACACGAAAAGTAAAATCCAAGTTCAAAGCACTTTCGGTCAAACGTCTGAGGAGCCTACCTACTTGGCTCATTAGCAATTCCCACATGACGTTCAAGCCACAAGTTCACGAGGATCGAGCAACGGATTCCAACAACAGATTTGTAGCAGGGAAGAAGAATGGGTGAACGTGGCAATTTGGGGCATAAAAATGACGATCAGGAGCAAGACGAGGTCGGTCGTTGGTTGATTAAGAAGCCGGCTGAGGGAGCCAGCCATGTGCTCCGGCAGATAGTCATCATTTTTAGTTACTCATTTACTACACACACGCCTACTTATTGAACGGCCAACATGGCAACAAAAAGTGAAGATTCCAACTTGGAACAAAACCTGTCCTTTCGAGCTCATGGGAGTTCAAAGTGACAAAAAAGTTGAAATAGCTGTGAGGTGTTTCTTGAGGGTTTTTGCTAGTCAGAATTGCCACCTGTAATCTTTTTGGGATCATTGTGATGGGAAGGTACTCATTAACCCTGAAAAGGATTGGTTCTGATTGCGCAGTAGTTGAATGAAGCAGAATAATGTCATGGCAACTAAAGCACCCCAAAATCTGCAAAACTGACTTTCTTTTCAGGGAAAATTTAGAGCTTATTTATTCATTCACGAACGAAAACTATTCTGATTTTCTATATGAAATTGTTTCGTTTCAAGAACTCAAGAATTAGATGATTTACGGGGGTTAATATAAACGGCTAACGGAACCCTGTACAGAACAATGGACAAATAATGAAACCAGTAAAAATATACTCTGTGTGCAAGTATCGTTTGCCTTATTGCAAACATCTTTTTGTCTTTAAAGAGCCTTTCATCAGTGCCACTGTGAAAAACATGACTGTCCTTCCATATTTCGTATATTAACAACGGATATAAGCAACGGAGTGTACATGATATTTGCTAAACTTGTTTAGAGTCCCAAAAATCACTATGGTCTTAGTGTTTTGGTACATCTATGTAGTGAATCTATGACAAATGAAAGTTGATTTACATCCCTGTAGACCGTTGAACTTTACACCAACGGCACATTTGAATAAATAACGAGCTCAAGAAGAAAAAAAGGTTGGTGATTCCTTTAGTATGGAATTTTTTAGGTGTTTTTTTTGGAATTAATTTAATATCAGGCCTAAAGTTCAACAAACCAGGGGCTTGAATATAGAAATTGGAAATTGCCTTTTTAGGTTTGGATAGAATATAAACACTGCCCAAGGGAAAGCTATCAGAGAAAACAACTAAAACAGGAAAAATTAAGGGAACGAAACTGACCACAAAAGAAGAAATAAGATTTTCTTTCAACCTTCGGTTAGGCCATTCGGACGGAGTATCACTATCCCAATGTGGAGATCAGTGCGTGCTAAGGTTAAAATGCATTGGCGAAGGAACAGTTACTCGTCGCTTGCCCACTTTCTAATGCTTGCTGCTTGCTTCCTTGGTTGAACAACACCGCTATCAATTATCTTGATAAGAATACTTCGGAAAACGAATGTTACATTTCACCGGAGTTGATTGCCATCTCCGATCCACGTATTTGATTGACTCGCAATGCTTTAAGCAATGAAGTGAAGTTTCCCATTTCTAGCACCTTCCAATCGTAACAAACCAATGTTCGGGGAAACGGATTTTCATCCAGGGAAGTGAACATCAAATTTTGACTGCAACGTCATCCTTCTGAGAAATCAAGTTCGGAACCCATTTCAAAGCTCCGGATTTCGCAAGAATGAGTCACACTTGTTTACATCCTTGAAGGTCCCTTTGCTACGCATAAAGTTGGACAATTTTACCCCGTGATAGTGCGTCTTGTGTCTACAATCTCATAAGACGACAAACAAATTGGAAATTGGAAAGGCTTGCACCGATTGAAAAGTAGATTAACGGATGGCAAAACCGGAACCGGAAACATTTCATAGTATTGTCAAAACTATTGAAACCATTTTTGTCTTAAAGGTTTTAGATTGCTTTTTTTTAAGTTAAAGAAGTGGAATAACTTCAGCCTAACATAACCATGAAAATTCTTTCCCAAGACATTTTGTTTTCAGTTTCGGTCAAGCTTATAAAAATTTGAAGCTCTGTAAAGAATGAGCTTTTCTTACAAACAGAGGGTTTGCTTTTCCAAGAAGAAATAGATATTGGAATGGTTCAGCATTTCTATTTACTTTAATTCCCTTATTATGTGCGTTTCTGTTAAAAAATGGCACAAGAAGCACTAGCATTGAAAAAAATCTTTTGGTGTCTCATATTCTTCGCCCGAACAACTTTCAATTCCGGCAAAGGTCTCATTTGGTCCACAACTAATAACAAGTTGAAATTGTTGCCGCATTTGTTATTTTCAATATCTCTTGAAAACATTCGTGTATTATTAGCCTTAAGTTGCTTTTAAACTAGAAAAATATCTCCAGGAAAGTTGGTGATTTGAACGCCGTCATTGACGATTTTCTAGACCCTTGTCATCGGAACGTAAGAAGAGCAAGTTTAGACGCATGATTTTTCAGAACGGCTCATTTGCTCCTATCTTTTTCCTTTTTACCCGATGGTTGCAGCTTGGTGCACTTTGCAATTATTCCAACATTTGTAACTTTACTCACCAATTTTTAGAATTATTGAATGACACGTTACAGTTAGAGGTTTTGAAACTCCATAAATGGGCGGCTAACTGGAAAAAGAGAGAGAGACCTTACGCGTACTTACCAGAACTTGAACCTTGTTGAACCTAGCAGGCATCTCGATTCTCGGGTCTTGTTTAGCATGCCTGCAAATTTTCTTCATTAACTTATATTTGACTACAAAAAACGAGAAGAGCAAAGTAGACTCAAGTATTAGCAATACATTAAAGGTATTTACATAAGTAGCCATAAGATACCCTACGCGCATTTCAAATAGTAGCAAATATAATAAATATACGCATTTACACGTGAGGTAACACGTGAGGTAAATAGAACAATTGGTAAACCATTTTGTTTGAAAAAGTGTCATTAAAAGAGTGACATCAGTTACTGACAATTTGTTCAAAATACACACAAATGCAATAAACCGTTTATTACCACCACAACCTTGGAAATCTATAAACTTACTGAAAAAGGCATTGAAAATCTCGACTCCTTGTCAGACTTTGAAAGGAAAATTTTCGTAGGTGCTGCCTCGTTTTCCTTTCACATTTACGTTTTTGGAATTAACCTAGTTTGGGTTAAAGTTGTTCTTTTATGAGTCCTCAACCACATCTCCATGTACTATCCATCTACTCTATTATCTGATTAGGTTATGCTCACATTTTCTTGTCAAGGCTCCCCAGATCAACTCGTTGACATTCAGGACGGAACTTCACTCTCGAATCTTCCGTGAAATGCACTTGCATGCATGCATGGACTCTTGGACGGCTTCTTAACCTATCTAGGATCGAGTTTAACGCATCCGATTATTAAGATGTAACGAAAACATCTTTTTCTAAAGGCTAATAAACGTAAATGGATGTTGGATGCTAAGGCTGAACAGGACGGGTTGTAAGTCGAATTTCCAACTGATACCCGGC
Organism: Tigriopus japonicus; assembly: GCA_010645155.1. Classification (NCBI taxonomy): domain Eukaryota; kingdom Metazoa; phylum Arthropoda; class Copepoda; order Harpacticoida; family Harpacticidae; genus Tigriopus; species Tigriopus japonicus. The sequence continues at coordinate 38,363 of JAAGOF010000084.1, forward strand.
TTGGAGAAAGTATATCGAGTCTATTCCGTCAATAGTTCAATTTGACCTATTTGTGGTGGATTTGGCCCACTTAAACGTTGGTCATCCTTGACATTACGGAGAAAGAAAGCGACCATTTTTGGTTACGGCAGATTGTGGGGAGACCGTCGGACGGACGTTTGTCAGTTCTCGGAAAGCTATTTTCTTTTTTTTCTGTCACGGACAAGTTTGAAAGCGAATGGAGAACAATAATAACGTGAAAGTACGAGATAATCCAAGGACTTGTGATTGGTCAGAGAATACCAAATTGGAGAGGACATGTAGAAAAACATGAGCTGCTGGTCGTATGATTTGATAAACAGCACCTTTGAATGACAAACGTAAGAAAAATAACGCACTTGTGATGGTCAAATAATGAGAAAATTATCTTACCCACCACGTGTTTGGATTGTTTTGGCAAAGATTTGCGCTTCCAGACCGATTTCTAACTATTTTCGCACGGATTTAGCACCACATAGGCAGGGACCACATCACAACTGCAAAATGCTGATGACTCGAGAAAGATTTCTTATCTCAGCCAGATATTCATTAAAAAGGATACTTCTGACGGATTTATTGAAAATTAATTCATACGGAATTGTAAAAGGGAAAAGATATGACAGTTCAAACCGGATATTGAAAAATTGTTGGTGATCTGCCGGAATTTTTTTTGCAAAAAGGTGTTAAAATATCCAATATATATTTCATTCAAAAGCCCTAAATGTTTGCTGAATATTTGAAAGAGCTGGATATTTAAGAAATATTTTTTTGACAACGCCATTATTTGGTATTTTTGTCTGTTTGCACCGATTTTCCTTCTTTTAGTGAATTTAATGCATTTGACCGTGGATGGAGGCAAACTTGACATGTAATTATTTTAAATAACCAATTTTCAATAAACCTCAATAGATGGCACAGTTTTTTTGTGTTTGACAGTAGTTTT